>LBNU01017924.1:10110-32391 GCA_014162995.1 Artemisia annua
CATATTTTTTACAAACCTAATTGATAAAAGAAAATTATTGTGGAAAAAAGAAAAATATTATATAGGACTATTTAAATAATTATTATTAATTAAAAACTATTTATAAAGTATTAAACTAATTAAATATAATAAATAAATACTAATTAAATAGTACATAATTATAAATTTTTGTGTACAGAAAATAACTTATCATACTATTTTTCATATCCGTAGGCCTTTTATTTCTTAAAACTCGCGTTTTATTTTGTACGTTAACTTAGTTTTTAATTTAAACGTTCGTTTTTCAGTTTCTTAACGCTTTTAGGTAACTTTGTTTTACGTTCTTGTCATTATAGATTGTTTAAGCTATTTCATTTATATTTCCTTAGTTTTAATCACTCACAACCCTATTCCCATTCAAAATCACCCGATCACAAATCCGTTTTTGATACCATTCACACCTCGTCGGGACATAACGACCCGGGGATATCCCTATACTCCTTTGGATCATTGCATTGAGCCCTAAATGGCTTGACTTTTGTTGACCAAATCCTTGGTTGACTTTAGTTGACCGTTTCTGGGCCAATCAATGTATAAGCATACTATTAGTACCAATATATAAGTGACCTATTTGATGTTTAAGCATCGACTTGTAGAATAAATTAATTAAAAATATTTTGTGATTTTTTTATTAGCGAACGCCGCGCGCCCATGATGCGCTTGCAATCACATCGCCCATAGGTCTTTGAGACCCTGAACGCAACAAATCGCAACACGCAATTTGAAACCAAGAATCTTATGTATTACATTTCCGCTACACCATTTTTGAGAACTCACATCTAAAGAAAAGGGGACGGTGAATCCATATGTTTCTTACAAATCTGCATTGTCTTGTGTTTGGATAGCCATCCACCAGATAAAACCATATTTTAGATTGCACTCAGAAAACCAAACAACCTGTGCCAAACTACCAATTGACCACTGGAAAAATAGGACCACATCATGTGTTGTCCGGTCAAGATCTTTTACCTATTAATGAATTGAAATTGCTTTATAATAACACTATGGTATTTTTGTGTTGGTCAAATAATAGATACTGAAGGTTAGGCTGAAGCAAGAGGTCCTGTTCTCAAACGAGCTCGTTAGCATCCGAACCCTTCTGCAGCAGATTCATCAGCAACCGGTTCTCGTAACAATTAAATCCACTTCTACTATGTGGATCTAGATCTTATTTGTACTATATCTGAAATGTGTCTGTTGACGATATAATCTGCTATCATACTGGTTGGGTTTCATTGTCTGTTTTCTAGTCAGTTAAATTGCCTTATCATCATCACTTGTACTTTTCTTTGGTTTAATGAAGGTGCATTAACTTACCTTTTCTCCTTAAACAATTGTGTTTTAATTGAAGTCCATAACTTTTGAAGTTAAAGAAGGGAAGGTGCATTCTGGTGTAAATGATGTTATCAACTCTAATATATTTGAATCTTTTGAGTGGATACTTTATGCCCTTGGATTGGAAATTTCCCCATAAACAAAATGTGTAAAAGTATTTTGGGCGTTTCTTTTTTCCCTTAGTGAAGGAATTGAACCCACTTGTCATTTAATATTATTACTTTTTTAGGTGGGTCCTATAAAAATCTCTTATTCCATCTATATCCACAAGGGATAAAAATTGAAACCCTCCCCATTAAGAGGCATTAACTGACGTGGAACCCACTGAACCCTTAGCTAAAAAAAAAAGAAACAGCCCTATATTTACAGTAAAATTTAGTAGAAAGCACTTATGGAATGGCTTTTAGCTAAAGCCATAGCTTTTTTTGTTAAGCTCATAGGCCCCCCCATGGGTCAAACGGGTTTTGGTCCAAGTCTATTGATCAAATATTTAATTACTAGTTGATTTGTAATTGATTTAATTAAAACTCAATAACCCAAATACGTACTCTCGCTCATCTTATGAAATTGTTTTTCCAAGAGTAAAACTGCTTTTCTAAGAGTAAACATCTAGTCATCTTTTATTACAAACTTTGACTTATTTAAAACTGTCACTGAATGATTAACCATTAGCCAAACTCGGCAAAAACTGAGTATAATTCTATCTTTAGCCATTACGCCATTAGCTATTAATAATAATAACATAGCCATTTTATTTACAAATAATAATAACATAGCCATTTTATTTACATGTGATTGCACATGGTGAACTTGTTATCTTTCGAAAAGTTGAGAATATAAGAAAACTTTACGTTGCCCTTCTTATCCGTCTCAAAATTATAGTCCATATTTCTTTTATGAATGTCTCAAAATAATTGTCCACTTTCCTTTTTAAGTAAAAATTAGAGAATATATTAGAGGAATATTCTCTTTGAGTGGTTGAGATTTATAATGGTCCAATTTTTATTAAATTTGCGATTTCTCTCTCATGACAATAATTTTGAGACGGAGGAAGAATATGTTATGAAATGTTCATATCCTTAGAGGGTGCTTTACACACACAAAGGAAAAAGTGTTACTAATCTTCTATTGTTAAATAAGGAAAGACATGGATACGTTCAGGGCTTAATCTCTCAATTTAGAAATTGTTTATGAATTTTTCAGAGCAACAAATATAAATGAGAGGATGTCTCAAAAAGAATGTCGTTTATTCAAATTTAGAATTTATAATCTTGAAATGTTGAAGGATGAACTCAAGATCAACGTGGCTCTTTTTAATTGTCTCACACTCTCTCACTCTCTTTAATATCTGTGCAAAAAAGTATATAATAATCTTCATTGTAGAATGTAGTTCATATGATTTGAATTTTTAAAATACGGAGTAAATCAAAATCTACAAGAAAAAATTCCCGATTTAGGCCAAAAACATTCAGGCATTTCAGCTTTTGGTCACGATTTGACCCCTTCCCAATTTGGTCATGCTCAACTGCTCGACTGCTCAACTGGCCTCATTGCTCGACACGTGTCCCTTGCAAGTACAGGAGGTAGGTGAAGTGTCCCTTTCAAGTACAAGTGGTAGGTAAAGATATTTATTGCTTTTAGCTTAAATGACATATATACCCTCAAACGCATATCTACCACATATTTCATTTTCTTATCTCTAAATTTTCTCACTCTTCTCTCTGTCTCTTTTTTTCTTCTTCACTAGAAATGGTACCACATATATCACCGGTGTTCTTGATTTCTCCGGCGACAATATCCGGCAACTATCCGACGACCATGAAAAAGGAATAAAAGATGAATAGTAAGTTTATCATCTTTTAATCCGATCAGATCTTATATTTGTTTAATTGGATCGTGATTTAATTGATTCGATTTGCTTAATCCGGCTAACACCCATCATCAAAGATCTTTAAAGATCCGACTAGATCCGGCCACCGGAGCAGATCCGGCCACCGGAGCAGATCCGGCAACCAAATCCGATCTGGGCAGCAGATCCGACACACTCTTGGAGGATTAATTTTTCGTCAGTTTTTAGGATGTAAGAAAGGTTTTATTTTGTTGAGATGTGAAGAAGATTGAAAAAGTCATTGAGGAAGATGAAGAACACATTGGGGAGGATGAAGAATAGTGTGAAAAAATTATAATAATGCAACTTTCTTCTTTTGTTTGGTAGCGATGAGTCACATGAGTGACAAAAACCAAAACCAAAATATGTATTTCTTAACTTTTCATTTATAAAGCATATTTGGTTCTTGAAAGAATATCTATTTGGAGTTGTATGCTGACGAATATCTATTTGGTTCTTGAACGAATATCTATTTGAGTTTTTTTTGTAAAAAAGCTTGTGTAATCATATTGGATGCATAATTTATCTATAAAAAGTTTTTAAAAAAGTATATTGTTTTATTTAGAAATCCGAAAAAAAAAGAAAAAAAATGCACGGCGGCACTTGAAATGAGTGGTTGAGTAGTCGTGTTTTGAGCAGTTGAGTAGGTGAGCAGTGGTTGTTGAGCAGTGGTGGTTGAGCAGTGGCGGTCGAGCGGTGGTGGTGGTGTTTGAGCAGTTGAGCAGTGGCGGTCGAGCGGTGGTGGTGGTGGTTGTGATGAACTGGTAAAGTGGTGAGGTAGGTGAGTGGGGTTAGGTAGAGTGAGTGGGTTAGGTAGGGTGAGTGGGGTTAGGTATAGTAATTATTAAAGATATAATAATATAATATATTAGGGTATTTTTGTAATTTCATAAAAATCAATAAAATATTTCCACCTACCTCTTGTACTTGAAAGGGACACTTCACCTACCTCCTGTACTTGCAAGGGACACGTGTCGAGCAATGAGGCCAGTTGAGCAGTCGAGCATGATCAAATTGGGAAGAGGGGTCAAATCGTGACCAAAAACTGAAATGCCTGAATGTTTTTGGCCTAAATCGAGAATTTTCTCAATCTACAACCCTATTTGTTTATTTATTTATTAATTTATTTTTTCAACAAATCAAAATGTACAACACATACTTCAATATGTCTCTGTACAACTTTATGTTCTTTTTTTAGTTATTTAGTTATCTATTTCTTTCCTTTGCAAACAATTACCTTTCGAACCATGTATACTCATTCGTTTTCTCGGCTTATTGGGGGTGTTTGGATTGCGTGTTAGAGTGGCTGTTAGATTATTGCATTTGCCAAACTCAAATAATCCAAAAAACGATGTTTAAGAAGTGATTTACTAAAGGTGTTCGATTATATGCGTTATAGGAAAATATAGTTTTGAAACTCATGCTTTAAAACGAATATTTGTTTCGTATATGTAATCTGAAACACCCTTTTATTTAAAAATTATTTTATTTGGCTAAAAATAATAAGCTAGTAAGCATCACAACTAAGCTTTGCCGCCGAAACACTCTCTAAGCTAAACTGCATATTGTATTATAATAGATTTACTACATCGACATGGATGAACAATAGAGGTGGCCAAAACCCGGTTCTCAGAAAATCCGGTTCCGGTTCCGAACCGGATCCGGTTCACGGTCAAAGTCAAGGATCCGGTTCCGGTTCCAAACCGGATCGGATATTTTCGGATCGGCCTTATAAAAAACCCGAACCGGTAGCGCCGGTTCCGGTTCGGTTCCAAACCGGATCGGATCCTAATATCCGGTCGAACCGGTTCCCAAGAACCAGTCGACAATTCCTTAACAGTGGACAATTCCTTAACAACACTTGATTGTATATTCCATAACAATGGACAATATCCGGTCAAACAAGCTCGTGAACAATTTCTTCGAACCAAAATTGGTCGACAATTCCTTTGAACCAAACTATATGTCATATAATGCATCACCTAGCAGTGAACTATTCCTCTTTGTAGACTAAACTGTTCTTGACACAAGTAGCCTTGCAAAATATCCATATGAACCATGACGAGCTTTCCTTTTAATTTGTATATACTGGTATGTAGCATCTAACTTGGTCGACAATCTCCATTTCTTTGTTTCATTATGAAGTTGGAGGGATAAGGGTGCTTGAAGTTGGAGGGATAATTAAGGGTGACTGTTATTAAAGTTGGAGGGATAAGGTTTGATGGTTGTAGATGGATTGGGTTATAATATTTTTTTGGGCTTCAACTTATAACATTTGGGTCATGAAACACAGCATATTTAGTGAAAACCTAACATATTTAGTAGCTTAAAAAAACCGGTTCGGAACCGGTTCTTTCAAACCGGTTCTAAAAAAACCGGTTCCAAACCGGTTTCTAGCCTAAAAATCAAGAACCGGGTAGGAACATGCGGTTCCTTCAAGAACCGAACCGGTTCTTGGAAAAACCGGTTTTGACCGGATTCGGTTTCGGTTCCGGTTCCGAAACCGGTTTGGATGGCCACCTCTAATGAACAAATAGTAAAGAGAGAATTTCTTAAATGAACCATCTATAAGAGTACTTTACGAATTAGAACCTCGCACACAAAATTTTCCAAAATGAACTTTTTAATATTATCCGTTAGGTTCATTACTAGATTAGTTTGTAACCATACACGTGTATAAACGTGTATAAAAGGAGTGCTAGGCGAGTCGTAGGCGAGGCTTGAGCCTGGGCGAGGGGACGGGCGAATTGCTGGGCGAGCTATGAAGCAGGCTTGAGCCAGGGCGAGGGGTGGCGAGGCCCAGGCGAGATCTGAAGGTGGGCGAGGCACATGCGAGGCCTAGGCGAGATTGAAGGGCGAATTGATGCAGAATTAATGGCGAATACATATATGATGCAGAATTAATGGCGAGGCCCAGGCGAGGCCTAGGCGAGATCTGAAAATTGTAAACTTTGAAGCCCATATATGATATGATATAAATGTTGAAGAAAGAAGAAAGAAAAAACAAACGGAAAAAGAATATTTTGGCCGGAATATGGACGTTACCGTCAGAATTTGTGAAGAAGATGAACTATAGTCGAGTCAAAATGTTATGCTCTGGTCATAGCAATTTTAGTGAGGAGTTAATTTTTTTCTCGATAAAGCAATTTTAAGTTGGGTAGAAGTCTTTTATTGTGTTGTCTTGTCTAGCATACGGAATCAATTATTGGTAAATGTTGCATTTGTATTTGTGTCCATTGGTCAATAGTTTTATCGCATTATTAGTTTTCAGTTGATCCTTAAGATATGTTGTGATTGTTGTCAATAATTTTTAAAGAGTGCAAATCTAGAAGGATATCTAAAAAAGCAGAAGTGGTGTGGGCGAAGAATGTTTATTGGGCGAGTATGGTGTAGGCGAATGGAAAAGCAAAATCATAGTGACATATTTTGGTTATTTTCGTAAACCATATGAAAAGAGTTCACTTTGGTAATATCACTCTTTATAAAATTCACTTTGGTAATTGCTTTAATAGTAAATCGAACGCGATGACAATCTATAACACTAGCTCAGATCCGTCATTAGCAACAAATGTCATTGTCGTATACGCTTTGTTTTATTTCTATATAGTTAGTTAGACAATTTCCGTTAACAATATTCTTGTGGTACATCCTTCCACTTGCAACAAAAGTCCAACTTATGAAAAAGTGAACATGGTGATATACATAGACGGGTGAAGTTAATTACTACAGTACTACTAAACTATAAAAAAGGAAAACTAAAAAAAAAAAAAAAAAAGGAGCAAAAAAAGGTAATTGGAAATAGTTTTGAACTTTACCAAAATTATTGCACACATGACTTGACCTAATTTCACAATTCTCACACACACTACCAATTTTAAAATTCCACGCTCTCCCCGGGTAATGGCGGCGTTTCAATTCTCCCACCGGAACTACAAGATGAGATGAGCTTTGTAAGTTGAAGGGATGTAACAAACACTTGCGGCATCTATTGACGTCACCTGAGTTTGTGACAAGGCACAATTCGAGTCAAGACAACAGCGGTGAATCTTATTCTTTAATGCAAATTGAACCTGTTAATGACGTGGGAGCGAGAGTCATCCGTGGGTTCCGTTTTGACGATGAGGTCGACACATACATTACGATTAACCTAGCTGATTTGTTTGTGCATCCTGGTGACATTATGACCCTCATCTACTGCTGTGGAGCCACCTTCTTTTCTCCCGGGTAAGGGTTTACACTAGTCGCTATCAGTCCAACCATTATTTATGATTTATGCTCCTAATAAGGGTTATTTAGGGTGTGTTTGTTTAAGCTTATATATGTGGTCTTATAAGCTTATTTGATTTCGGCTTATATTTCATAAGCCTCAAAATTTCTACTTTATTGTGAGACTTGTGGGCTTATATAACATTGTTATGATATAACAAGCTTATATAAGTCTATAAATCTCAAAATATGCCAAAAATATGGGGCTTATGCGGAAAACAAATAAGCCCGCATATATATAAGCTTAAACAAACACCCCTTTACATTCAATTAAGCAAAACTCTGATGGGGAATTTTATACCATAATAGCTAAGGGAAGGAGAATGCATGGATCTTGTGGTCTTCAATTTCACCATCCGCCAATACCCATTCATTGTCCACGTTGTCACGTTGATCACCTGCAAAACATTAAAATGACTCTGTTTGCTGTTGGAGCCGCAGAACTTCATTTTAGGATCGTACATGTTTTCATGTACTAGATCGTACCATTTTCAATTCCGCGTATCAGTGTCTTTCATTCCAGATTTCATGTTTGGTCCATGCTTCTGCAAGTAGCACATGAAACTCGTGAAGGCGTGCACCTTAATGTCTATAATGAGAACCTCTTGATCATTCCTCATGGAAAAGAGCACGCCCTTTTTGTGACTATGCAAGACGAGGTAATTTACTTGATTTAATTAGTTATTATAGATTTAACTCTTATGATTGTTAATGTTTATTATTTCGTAAGTGTTTTTTAAAACGACTGATTTTTATTCAACCAAACAAACACACGATAAGGGTTCAAATTGCAATTTGAATTAATTTTTTAAATTATAACCTCCCTACATGGTTTTATATAAATAACTAACGTTTTAAAGCGTAAGTAAACTTTTTTTTATATATATATAGAATGCAAGTATATTTTATTAAATAGCAAACATAAATGCAGAAAAAAATGAAAAAAAGAGAGGAAGATACCTAAATGGTAAGCCTGGAGGTGAGGCGAGGGAGACCAACCCGAATAGTATCATTCATCTATGGAACGTGATTAAAACTCCATTCACCATAATCAATCCGATACAGAAACTTTTTATATGACGAGTTGTTTACCACTTGATTCAGTACGAGTCCCACTTGAACAATGTGGTCATTGGCCTCACATAACATTCCTCGGATATCAAGATGCTCATTTCCTTCGTGCGCACGGTGGTCAACAGTAGACTCATGCTCATAAGTGATGCTGATGAGATTGAACCGAAAGAGGCTAACGTCTTTTATGATGCTGGCATCGGTTTCGGCTTTTTAATGAGTGATGATGTTGGCAGCCCAGCCTTGATCTCCCGGGGCGTAGTGTTTAACCGACCTAAAGTTCCATCCGGTTCTAACATTTAGCACATTCATGTTGAGTTGAAGGTCCTCATTGAAAAGACGGTCAATTTGAAGGGCACCGAACATGGGACCTTGTTTTACATTGTCACAAAAAGTGGAATTTTATATAACTTCATAAGATAATTCAAAACTTTGTTGTTTTTTTATTTTTATTTAACACCGTTTGACTATTAAACTTTGAATGTTATTTACATTTAAAATATAATCAAAAGGGGCATAAACATGTATTAAACACATGGTAATTCGTGTTTTTAATACTATGTGTTTGAATTCGTGTTTTTAATACTATGTGTTTTAATACATGTTTATGATGTAAGTAACATTTTAAGTTTAGTAGTAAAATGGTGTTAAAACAAAACCAAACCAACAAACTTTTGAATTATCTTATGAAGCTATAACTTTTTGTGACAATGCAAAACCAAGTCCCCTTGTTCGGTACCCTTTGCATTGACCGTCTTTTCAATAAAGACCTTCAACTCGGCATGAATGTGCTGAATGTTAGAACTGGATGGAACTTTAGGTCGGTCAAATACTACACGCCGGGAGATCAAGGCTGGGCTGTCAACATCATCAATTATGTAAACGTTGAAATAGGTGCCAGCGTCATAAAAGGCGTTGGTCTCTTTCGGTTCAATTCTATCAATATCACTTATGAGCATGAGTCTATATTGACTACCGTGCGCATTGAGGAAATGAGCTTCTTGATATTCGAGGAGTGTTATGCGATGCCAATGACCACATTGTTCAAATGGGACTCGTACTGAATGAAGGGGTGGACAGCTATTCATATAAAATGTTTTGGTATCGGATTGATTCTAGCGAATGGAGTGTTGATCACGTCCCCCAGATGAATGATACTATTCGGGTTGGTCTCCCCCGCCTCATCTCTAGGCTTACCATTTAGTTATCTTTCTCTCTTTTCATTTTTTTCGGGATTTATGTCTGCTATCTAATAAAACACATTTGCATTCTATATATATAAAAAAAATTTACTCACGTTTTAAAACGTTGGTTATTTATGCAAAACCATGTACGGAGGTTATAATTTTAAAAAATTAATTCAAATTGCAATTTGAACCCTTAGGGTGTGTTTATTTGGTGGAATAAAAATAAGTTGTTATCAAAAACACTTACGAAATAATAAACATTAACAATCATAGAGTTAAATCTATAATAACTAATTAAAACAAGTTAGTTACCTCGTCTTGCATAGTCACAAAAAGGACGTGCTCTTCTCCATGAGGAATGTTCATGAGGTTCTCATTATAGACGTTAAGGTGCACGCCTTCATGGGGAGTTTCATGTGCTACTTGCAAAAGCGTGGACCAAACATGAAATCTGGAATCAAAGACACCAATACGCGTAACTGGAAATGGTACAGTCTCATCCATGAAAACATGTACGATCCTAAAGTGAAGTTGAGCTCCAACAGCAAACACAGTCATTTTCATGTTATAAGGTATTGGAAAGATACAAAAAGTTTCGAAAACATTGGCAAGGGCAATCTGCTTGACAAGCTATATTTACGAATAAGGTTGATTTGGTTCGTGCCGGGAAACAAGATTCGCAACAGGCCCTTAGTGAAATTACTTGGGCATGTTGACGATGAGCAAAAGCCTTCAGTGGGATACATATATGAAGCAATGAAGAGAGCAAAGAAGGCTACTGAGGAAGGCTTCAAGTTCAATTCAAGTAAATATGAACGTATTATGCAAATCATTGATAACCGATCTGTTAGAGCAAGGAAGGAAAAGTCTCCTGCTGAATGGTGGATTTTGTTTGGGAGCTCTACTCCAAATCTACTACGATTTGCTATTAAACTTTTGAGCTTAACATGTAGTCATGCGGCTGTGAGAGAAATTGGAGTGTATTCCACCAGGTATCAATAGTATTAAATTCTGAAAGTTCACTTTCTTTATTGATTGTTACTGCTTACCAGTCTAAACTCTTACTTTTGTTTTTTCCTTTTTAGATCCACACAAAAAGAAGGAACAGATTGGAACAAAAAAAGGCTAAATGACTTGGTATTTGTCAAGTACAATCAAAAGCTCAAGGCTTGTTATGACAACAGGAAAACCATCGACCCTATTTGTTTAGACAATGTGGATGAGAGAAATGAGTTACACAGGAAGTAATGATGCCGAAGGGGAGTTTGTGTTTGGTGAGGATGAAGCACTAACTTGGGGTACCGTAGCTAGTGCTAGTGGTGTAAATGAGCCGAGGCATTATACAAGAAGAAATGCATCGGCATCTACAAGTAGGACACTCTATGATGAATCCGACGAGGATCTTGTAGATGAAGATGATATGGTGGATCTCGGAAACGACGGGGAAATAGGAAATGAGAACTTAGACTATTATTCCGAATAATAATAGTAGACTTTAGGCTTTAAGTATTTGAATAAAGTAATAAACTTCTCTTTTTTGGTCCTTTTTTATTAAAAATAAAGATTTTAAGATACTTGTGTTTTTGTTTATAACAACCTGCATTCACCAACCGATGGATATGATCCTCACCCGTCACAATAGCCAACCCACAAAATTCAGTCCCATTCACATTGAGCTTGAAGTTGATTACACATATTAAAAGCGTAAGAAGCATTACCCGAAAAACTTAAATGGTTACCCGCCCTATATCCCCTAAATGTTATCATAAACTTGTTAGCGTTTATATCACTATCGGCAGGCCACCCGCCCTATATCCCCTACTAGGATTTTCATTTCAGAATATCCTTGCTTCTGTTAATGAAACTACTAATATGTCATAACTTGCATTGAAAACATTGGTGTAGGGATTACATCCGTCTTTAACAGGTGTTTTTTACCTGTCAAAAAATGCCAAGTCCATCAGAAAATAAGGGTTACCATAAAGGCTAAAAAACGGGTAAATACTGACTGTCAAAGGGGGCATCCCTGGAATAAGAGATGTGATGATTTGGATGTTTCGGTCTTTGATTCCAGAACACGGGAGTCACCTGCTGATGGACAGGGTTTGAAACTGGTGACTTGTAGATATCTGCGTTTAAATGTATTGTGGCTTTAATTTGGTTTCGAAAACCGGCCCGATTAAGGGCATCTTGGGCATTTCTTTAAAGCTGGTAATGTTATTTGTAGGTAGGTAATGTTACCGATATTACTGGTGGTATTGAAACCAAGGAGCAATGACAACACTTCATTCTTATGCACCCTTGTGTGATTTTGTTTCTGAAATTTCGTTAAATCACTTCTATTTCATCAGCAAATTCACACATTGAGTGGTGTATTGCTTACATGATATCAACAATTAGCAACACACAATGTATATGCAATTGATACTAAATAGAGGCTATACAATCTATTATCTCAACATCAAAATTCACATGTAAAACTAAAATGTTGTTGCTGTTGCTGATACTAAATAGAGGCTATACAATCTATTATCTCAACATCAAAATTCACACGTAAAACTAAAATGTTGTTGCTGTTGCTTATTTATTGTCAACACCACTAGTATAAGCGTGAGTACTAATATTAGCAAGATTAGATCCAGTTAGTGGTGCACTGTTGTTTCAATAAAAGTATCACATGCACTGTGTGTAAGATTAAACTGTTGTCATTTCTTATGAAATGGGTACCAAGCAGAAGTAACTTAGAGGGTTTTGGGGATTGCTTTCAAAACTGCATATTCTCGCATATCATAACTTTTTTTTGTCAGACACTATTTTCTTATCGTCTGCAGTCGCAAACTCAATAATCGGATAATCCACGCCAAAGCAATCTCACAGTTTACACATTATCTCGACCACGTTTTCTGCCGGTAACTGGTGGCTCATCATCGTCCCCCAGTTCACTCCCACTCCATATTATCTGACATATCCAGTGCATCCAAACCAGAACCTGTTAGGAGATATCCGTATGGGTCCTATTTTAATTAAAATTTTATATTCAATCTTTGTGCATGTATAGGAAAGTAAAAGAGAAATAATAACAAAGAGTTTTAGGAAACCGGTTAATATATAATCGTTCTTTTTTTTAGATAAATAAATAAATTAGACAAACTGATTTGTATCAGGAAAAAAAAATGAGCATGATGTGAACAATATGTGAATATTTCAATGGGTAAATATTAGAATAAAAAGAAAATTAAAAGAACTAAAAAAGAGTAATTGAAAATTTTACAACTTTATCAAATTAATTATTAAGTAATTCTATAATTGCTCCAAAACAAAAACTTGATTAAAAGAATACTAAAAAAAAGAGGGTTAAGCCATTAAATACAAACGTACTTTCAAATTTTTTCACATATTATCAATATAGTATAAAAAAAGCTCATTATTACCATCCAAATTTTTTTCGAACTTTTTTGTACCGAAAAAAGTTAGCTATATGTGGCACCGAGATAAAAATATATTATTATATGAGGCACCGAGATAAAAGCATACTACCCATATGAGGACAGAGTTAAAAGTATATTACCCATATAAAGACCTAAATAAAAGTTTGGATGGTAATAATGACTTTTTATATACTATCTTGGTAAGATGTGAAAATTTTAGAAAACACGTTAGTATTTAATGGCTTTAACAAACAAACAAAAAAAAAAAAAAAAAAAAAAAAAAAAAAAAAAAAAAAAAAAAAAAAAAAAAAAAAAAAAAAAAAAAAAAACACTTCATTTACCCATTCAAAACTATGTGACTCCATTAGAAAATTAACACGTGTTGAAGTGGTAGGTGGTATTTTTCATGCCACTTATTATTATTTGTCATTAACCTCTCTTATCTTTTCACCTACCTCCCATCACGTGTTGAAGTGGTAGGTGGTATTTTTTATGACACATTATTTCTCATTAACCTCTCTTCTTTTTCACCTACCTCTCATTACGTGTTGAAGTGGTATGTGGTATTTTTTATGCCACTTATTATTTGTCATTAATCTCTCTTCTCTTTTCACCTACCTCCCATCACGTGTTCAAGTGGTAGGTGGTATTTTTTATGCTACTTATTATTTGTCAGTAATCTCTCTTCCCTTTTCACCTACCTCCCATCACGTATTCAAGTCGTAAGTGGTATTTTTTATGCCACTTATTATTTGTCATTAACTTCTCTTCTCTTTTCACTTACTTCCCATCACGTATTGAAGTGATAGGTGGTATTTTTTATGCCACTTGTTATTTGTCATCAACTTCTCTTCCCTTTTCACTTACCACCTTCCATCACGTGGTAGGTGGTATTTTTTATGCCACTTATTATTTGTCATTAATTTCTCTTCTATTTTCACCTACCTCACATCACATATTGAAGTGATAGGTGGTAGTTCTTATGCCACTTGTTATTTGTCATTAACTTCTCTTCTCTTTTCACCTGCCATCCATCACGTGGTAGGTGTATTTTTTATGTCACTTACTATTTGTCAAAAACAACACATCTCTTTTCACCTGCCTCTCATCTTTCTCTCTCACTATACTAGTTATAATGCCCGCGCACGCGCGGGTTTTTTTTTAAAAATTTTGAATGTTATATTTTTATTTATTAAAAAACAAATAATTTAATTTTTATTTTGCTTGATTTATGATTTTTAATTGTAGTTTTTTTATGATTAAAGATAATCATTTAAATCTTATCTATATTTTTTGTATTTATCTTCTACTTGTATAGTATATCAACAAAACGAATTTAAAAACTTATAAATTAAATAATAATTAACATATTACCCAATAAGGAAATATTCTTTTTTTTCAAAATGACAAAGTACCCATTAGGGGTTTTGTTTTATTNTTTTTTTTTTTTTTAATTTCGTAATGTAATATATTTTTAGATTTAATGTTATGGTTTTAAAAAATGAAGTATTAGTTTTAGTTTAGAGTTGAAATTGAAAATATATGAAAAGTTGAGTTAATGTGAGTTAAGGTTGAGTTATTGATGTGTGTGTTTTTTTGTTAGTTAAAGTTAAAGTGTTAAAGCTGATGTGGCGCTGACGTGGCGCTGAGTTAAGTAATAACTCAAGTTATTGTTGTGGGTGCTCTTAGAGGGTTTTGGGGATTGCTTTCAAAACAGCATATTCTCGCATATCATAACTTTTTTTTGTCAGACACTATTTTCTTATCGTCTGCAGTCGCAAACTCAATAATCGGATAATCCACGCCAAAGCAATCTCACAGTTTACACATTATCTCGACCACGTTTTCTGCCGGTAACTGGTGGCTCATCATCGTCCCCCAGTTCACTCCCACTCCATATTATCTGACATATCCAGTGCATCTAAACCAGAACCTGTTAGGAGATATCCGTATGGGTCCTATTTTAATTAAAATTTTATATGTGCATGTACGAGTATTAAAACTAGTATGAAAAGATAATAATAAATATGGTATGCTATAAAAGAGATTGGTAGCATTATTGGAGTATTCGAGTTTGTGATAGCCACTACAAAAAGCGGAGGTGTTGGAGTCAAGTCAGTTAGGACAAAGTTGGTTGTTTTAGGAAAGTAAAAGAGAAATAATAACAAAGAGTTTTAGGAAACCGGTTAATATATAATCGTTTTTTTTAGATAAATAAATAAATTAGACAAACTGATTTGTATTAGGAAAAAAAAAGTACTAGGTGAAAAATATGTGAATATTTCAATGGGTAAATATTACAATAAAAAGAAAATTAAAAGAACTAAAAAAGAGTAATTGAAAATTTTACAACTTTATCAAATTAATTATTAAGTAATTCTATAATTGCTCCAAAACAAAAACTTGATTAAAAGAATACTAAAAAAAGAGGGTTAAAGCCATTAAATACAAATGTACTTTTCATATTTTTCACATATTACTAATACTAGACGAGTACCCGTGCATAGCAACGGGATTTTATAGCGACAGATAGTTTATTGATAAAAAAAAGTTTATAAGTTATAAACGAAAAATAATGTTTTGAAACCCGGTTCGACCCGGGTGGTTCAACCGGTTGAACCGTTCCGGTCGAAAAATGGGTCGATTTAAACCGGGTCAACTTGCTAGGTTGGGTCGAAAACGGGTCAAATTAAACCGGGTCAATCCGCCGGGTTTGAAGCGTCCCGGGTCAACCCGGTTTGTGTTTTAATTGGTTGTATTTAATTTGGTAGATATGTTTTTAATTGGTTGTACAATGTGAATAAATCATTGTACTTTTAAGTAATGGATAATGTTTTGAAACCCGGTTCGACCCGGGTGGTTCAACCGGTTGAACCGTTCCGGTCGAAAAATGGGTCGATTTAAACCGGGTCAACTTGCTAGGTTGGATCGGAAATGGGTCAAATTAAACCGGGTTAACCCGCCGGGTTTGAAGCATCCCGGGTCAACCCGGTTTGTGTTTTAATTGGTTGTACAATGTGAATAAATCATTGTACTTTTAAGTAATGGATAATGTTTTGAAACCCGGTTCGACCCGGGTGGTTCAACCGGTTGAACCGTTCCGGTCGAAAAATGGGTCGATTTAAACCGGGTCAACTTGCTAGGTTGGATCGGAAATGGGTCAAATTAAACCGGGTTAACCCGCCGGGTTTGAAGCATCCCGGGTCAACCCGGTTTGTGTTTTAATTGGTTGTACAATGTGAATAAATCATTGTACTTTTAAGTAATGGATAATGTTTTGAAACCCGGTTCGACCCGGGTGGTTCAACCGGTTGAACCGTTCCGGTCGAAAAATGGGTCGATTTAAACCGGGTCAACTTGCTAGGTTGGATCGGAAATGGGTCAAATTAAACCGGGTTAACCCGCCGGGTTTGAAGCATCCCGGGTCAACCCGGTTTGTGTTTTAATTGGTTGTACAATGTGAATAAATCATTGTACTTTTAAGTAATGGATAATGTTTTGAAACCCGGTTCGACCCGGGTGGTTCAACCGGTTGAACCGTTCCGGTCGAAAAATGGGTCGATTTAAACCGGGTCAACTTGCTAGGTTGGATCGGAAATGGGTCAAATTAAACCGGGTTAACCCGCCGGGTTTGAAGCATCCCGGGTCAACCCGGTTTGTTTTTTAATTGGTTGTACAATGTGAATAAATCATTGTACTTTTAAGTAATGGATAATGTTTTGAAACCCGGTTCGACCCGGGTAGTTCAACCGGTTGAACCGTTCCGGTCGAAAAATGGGTCGATTTAAACCGGGTCAACTTGCTAGGTTGGGTCGAAAACGGGTCAATCCGCCGGGTTTGAAGCGTCCCGGGTCAACCCGGTTTGTGTTTTAATAGGTTGTATTTAATTTGGTAGATATGTTTTTAATTGGTTGTATAATGTGAATAAATCATTGTACTTTTAAGTAATGGATAATGTTTTGAAACCCGGTTCGACCCGGGTAGTCCAACGGGTTGAACTGTTCCGGTCAAAACATGGGTCGATTTAAACCGGGTCAACTTGCTAGGTTGGGTCGAAAACGGGTCAAATTAAACCGGGTCAACCCGCCGGGTTTGAAGCGTCCCGGGTCAACCCGGTTTGTGTTTTAATTGGTTGTATTTAATTTGGTAGATATGTTTTTAATTGGTTGTACAATGTGAATAAATCATTGTACTTTTATGTAATGGGGTATTTTAATAAGAGTATTAATTACATTAATTTTCTCTCACATTTGACTTTCAATACTCAACTTTCAAGACTCAACTTTTTCAAGTTTGACCATTTTTCCATTATAGATAGTATAGATAGTATAAAAAAGCTCATTATTACCATCCAAATTTTTTTCGAACTTTTTGTGCCGAAAAAGGTTACATATATGTGGCACCGAGATAGAGGACCGATTTAAAAGTATATTACCCATATAAGAACCTAAATAAAAGTTTGGATGGTAATAATGACCTTTTATATAGTATCTTGGTAAGATGTGAAAATTTTAGANAGGTGACTCCATTAAAAAAATTAACACGTATTGAAGTGATAGGTGTTATTTTTCATGCCACTTATTATTATTTGTCATTAACCCCTCTTATCTTTTTCACCTACCTCCCATCACATGTTGAAGTGGTATGTGGTATTTTTTATGCCAATTATTATTTGTCATTAACCTCTCCTCTTTTTATCTACCTCTCATCACGTGTTGAAGTGGTAGGTGGTATTTTTTATGCCACTTATTATTTGTCATTAATCTCTCTTCTCTTTTTACCTACCTCCCATCACATGTTCAAGTGCTAAGTGGTATTTTTTATGCCACTTATTATTTGTCATTAACTTTTCTTCTCTTTTCACATACCTCCCATCACGTATTGAAGTGATAGGTGGTATTTTCTATGCCACTTGTTATTTGTCATCAACTTCTCTTCTCTTTTCCACTTGTTATTTGTCATCAACTTCTCTTCTCTTTTCACTTACCTTTCATCACGTGGTAGGTGGTATTTTTTATGCCACTTATTATTTGTCATTAACTTCTCTTTTCTTTTCACCTACCTCACATCACGTATTGAAGTGATAGATGGTAGTTTTTATGCCACTTGTTATTTGTCATTAACTTCTCTTCTCTTTTCACCTACCTTCCATCACATGGTAGGTGGTATTTTTAATGCCACTTATTATTTGTCATTAACTTCTCCTCTTTTCACCTCTCTCCCATCACGTATTGAAGTGATATGTGATATTTTTTATGCCACTTGTTATTTGTCATTAACTTCTCTTCTCTTTTCACCTACTTTCCATCACCTGGTAGGTGTATTTTTCATGCCACTTATTATTTGTCAATAACGACACTTCTCTTTTCACCTGCCTCTCATCTTTCTCTCTCACTATATTTCAACACTCTCACTCTCACTCCAATTCCAACTCAATCACAGCCACCACCAACCCCACTACTCCACCACCACCAGTCGTCCATTGGTATCCGCCTTTTGTAGATCTACAGCTGCCATCGGTATCCGCCTTTGCACGCCGGAATCTTCTACTGTTATAACACTCCGGCTAACTTTCCGACGCTGACGACCTTTCTGGAAGGTGGGTTAGCCGGAATCTGCTACTGCTAGTTTATAACACTTCGGCTAAATTTTTTTGGAGCTTTATAGTTGATAAGTATTTTTATACTTTAATTAATATATAAAGTTGTAGATTAAATAGTTTTCTTAAAGAAGTTATATGTACCCATGTTTTAGAATTCGTAGAAACGATGAGCGTTATTTTTGCTTACTCTTGTGTCATATTAGATGTATCTGTCAGATACATGTGTCATCAGTTTACGTTAAGCTATTAACCAATTGGATTGTGATACATGTACAATTATTAAAGGAAAATGTACAACTATTAAAGCTAAAAGTACAAGTTGGTAAAGTGGAATATGTGAGGAAGAAGATAAGTTAAAGTGATAGTAGGGGTATTTTTGTTATTTCATAGGGGAGAAGCGTGTGCTACTTGATAAACCGTGACCGATCCACCACGATCTATGTAGTTATCGCGGTCAAATTTCAAATTTTGTTCAAGAACCGAGATTTGAAATCGCGGTTATTGCGGTCAGATATCGGTCTTTATATTATCTAGAATATTATATGTATATAGATTTGCGTTTATGTGATGTCCACCCTCAAAATGAAAATAATAGGGCTGATCAATTGTTGATAAGTGGAAACTAAACATTTAAATTAACCTAAAACTATTAATTAATTAAAAGGGTATTTTACATATTTAAATATCTTGGTCTTAGGTATCATAACATATTTTTTTTCTTTTTCTTTTTTCATCTTTGACTGCACCTTCCTTTTTTAATCTCCTCTCTCTTCTTAAATACACCCACTCATATTCTTTTTTGATCTACTTCTCTCTCTTCTTTGACTGCACCCACAAAAATTTATCCTTCCTCTCTCTAAGATAAGAAAACCCTAGATCTAGTCTCCAGCAGCCGCCACAGCGCCACCACTGCCTTTTCTTTCGGCCACCGACTTCATCGCCCTAAACCTATTGTCCTTGCATCTTGCGGACCCACTACTTTGTCAGATTCGTTTCCTTTTTCAGTAGCAAGCCTCCCATCAAGGCAAAAAAAAAAGTCCAAAAACCAGATTTCGCTATCTCACCGAGATTTCGATATCAAAATCTCGGCCAATCTCGTCGAGAATATCGACTCCGATATTTACTGTCGAGATCTGGAACCGATATTTTCCCAAGCTTCGAGATTCGAGATCTCGCTGAGATTAACTACCCAGTCCATGACCATAAAATCTGAAATCAAAGACACACAGAGACGCGGAACTTGTAGGGCCTCATCAAACAAAACGTGTATGATTCTGAAATGAAGTTCCATCCCAATAGCAAAGACTATCATTTTTATGTTGCGTTGGTGATTAATGAAGTGTATAACTTGCATTGGTAGGGAACAAGGAATGAGCATTGTAAGGCGAGTAGTGAAATTGACAACCAGAAGTACCATATCTTCTCTTTCCCTTATTCTCGAGAAAAGAAAGTGGCTCCTACAGTAGAAGAGGAGAGACAAGGCTTTGGAGTTGTGTAAGCTAAAGTCATGTGAACACTTGCCGCAAATTCTGACGGCACCTGAGTTCATGATGAGGCGTAATACGCGTGAAGACAATGGCAGTGTCTTATTCTTTTACGCACATTCAAGTGGCTAATGATTTGGCAATGCCGTCCATGGGCACCGTTGGGACGATGAGAGCAACAACTTTCTTAGGATTAAGTATCCTAAGAAAGTTGTCGCTCTCATCGTTCCAACGGTGCCCATGGACGACTCCCATTGCCAAGTCATCAGCATCTTGAATGTGCGTAAAACAATAAGACCTATTGTCGTTGTCTTCACGTGAATTGTTCCTCGTCACGAAAGGTGCCGTCAGAAGTTGCCGTAAGTGTTGGTTATAAGCCTTCAACTTACACAACTCCAAATTGTTGACCCTCCTCTTCTGTTGTAAGAGCCACTATCTTTTCTCGAGAATGAGGGAAAGAGAAGATATGGTACTATTGGTCGTCAATTTCACTACGTGCCTTACAATGCTCATTCCTTGTCCTCCACCAATGCAAGCTGCACACTTCATTGATCACCAACGCAACATAAAAATGATAGTCTTTGTTGTTGGGATGGAATTCATTTCAAAATCATACATGTTTTGATTGATGAGGCCCTACAAGTTCCGCGTCTCTGTGTCTTTGATTCCAGATTTGATGGTCGTGGAGGATGGGTCATGGTTCAACAAGTAGTACACGCTCCTCCCCATGGAGACTTGCTACTTAACCTCTATGATGAGCACCTCATGAAGACGAGGACGTCCTTTTTGTGACTATGCAAAACCAGGTACTACTTTTCAGTGATATCCTTGAGTTAGTTCCCCATAAGTGTTATATAACTAAGGGTTCAAATTGCAATTTGAATTAATTTTTAAAATTATAACAACATCCCGACATGGTTTTACATAAATAATTAACGATTTTGAACATTTAAAAAGTTACATATATTTATCTTCGTATTAATCGTGACGAAAAGACAAACATAATGAATACATATTTTTGCATATTAAAAACACGAATTACTATGTGTTCTATACATGTTTATGTCGCTTGTTATTATATTTTAAATGTAAATAAACATTCAAAGTTTAATAGTTAAATGGTGTGAAATAAAAAAAAAAAAAATTAAAAACCTTTTGAATGATCTTATGAAGTTAAATAAAATTCCACTTTTTGTGACAATGCAAAACCACGTACCCTTGTTTGTCAACCTTCACATTGACAATCTTTTCAATGACTTGAAACTTTGCATGTATCCCTTTATTGTGGGCAATTTATGTATCATTACCTTTAGGTTTGACTATTGTTTAAATTGAAGTATGTGTAGAGAGTTGCACGGCATTGAAGTAGGAAGTATGTGTAAAGAGTTGCACGGCTTATCATATACGAGTATATTGTAAACAATATTAATATTAGAGTTTTGTTATGAATAATTATTGATGGATGTCCATATAGCCCATAATAGGCCCACGGCCCATGTTAGCTATTAGGATTTTGCCTTAATGTTTGTCTATATATACTCCATGTTAGAGGTGCAAATATACCGGTTTTAACCGGTTTTCGGTTTTCCCAAAACCGGTTTTAGAAAAACCGGTTTTTCTAAAAACCGGTTTCGGTTCGGTTCGGTTTTTTCGGAGTCGGTTTTTTTCGGTTAAAAATGTTCGGAACGGTTTTTTTCGGTTATAAATTTTCGGAATCGGTTTTTTTCGGTTTTTTACCGGTTCGTTTTTTTCGGTTATAAATGTTCGGATTCGGATTTTTTTCGGTTATTTACCGGGTTCGTTTTTTTTCGAACTTTTATTAAAAACTTCGAACGTTTATTTAATAAACTTGTTAATTATCAAAAATATAATTAAACAATATTCTCATAAAGGTTTGTAAATATGTAGGTGTTTAGTAAATATGTAATTGTTTTGTAAATGAAAATATATTAAACGTAGGATTGACATTACTTGAAACGAC
>LBNU01017924.1:60139-71041 GCA_014162995.1 Artemisia annua
GATACGCCGTAGAGTAAGGAACAAGTAACCTTATCGGTTACATGCCTATAAATAGAGGGAACCCTAACCCTCGCAAAGGTACGATTCACAAAGCGATCCTAACTCTTCTCACAAACCTAAAACTACGATTACTTACTCTCACGCCGGAGGATAATCGGGGGAGACAATCCCTCGATAAGCCTAACGGTGTTTGTTTCTTTCTTAGTGCGCAGGTCTCAAGCAATATCAAGCAATTGATACGAAGGAAGGAACCCAAACAAGGAACGCCCAACTTTTGTATCAACAAGAACTTAGTGCATCAGGATGTTTGCCATTTCACGAACATATATGGCAAGGCATTAATAAATTAAGTGAATTGTTCTTTTGGTTTCTTTGAAATGGCGAATTTAACTTTATGGTATAATCAACTACACGGATGATCGTTGCTCTTAAAAATTGTAACCTGGTCCCCATAATTAATTTATTAAAAATACATTTTCAAGACTAGTTGGATACCAGCGCACAGTGACGGCGAAAAAAATAGTTATAATAGAAATATAATGAATGAATTACTAATCCAACTCTCTCACCATTCCGTAATTAACACTCCGAAAGTATATTTGTTCGTTGTATTTGTTTGTTTGGGTTTCTCGTAACTTTCCCGTGACGTTATTATTCGCGCATAAAGACTTACAACTTTTTACCCATTAAACACTCCCTCAAAAGTTATAATTTTGAAAAGAAATCAAGTTTTTATTGATTCAAATAAAGGTTAAAGTTGTAAAAACTTGAATCAAAATAATCTATTAAAAATGCAAAAACTAAAAACTCATAAAAAAATATCAAAATGGATGTTGAATTAAAGAGCACAAAATTTTAGAAAATATGGTGAAATTAGATTATTAAAAAGATGAATAGATCAAAATATATTTCAATTTAAAAATAAAGGTGATTTTTTAGTTGAGAAGTGACACATGTCACTACATAATTTGAGCTCTTTATCTTAATTTTTTATGGAGCCCACAACTTATATGCTTTATATCTATACTACTATATAATGCATTTAGGACATCTATTTTTAGAAAGGCTTAAAAATTCAGACTTTTACTTACTAATTATGGAAAGAACTACCCATAACAACCACTCCAACAATTTTTAACCACCTCAACAACCACCCCCAACAACCACCCCACAATTTATAACCACCCCAACAACCACTTTCCACCACATCACCTCCCTCCTCTTCACCCTAACAATTCGCCCCGCATCGCGCGGGCACCCTTCTAGTAGTTTTAAATTTATTTGAGAGTTTATTAAAACAAATTATAGAAACAAGATGCGCGCGGGTGCAATTGAAAACTCGAACATTAAAAAGCAATAAAATAGAGTCGAATGATAATTATAAGACGTCTTAGATTCACATACTGTACGTTATACTTATTCATCTTAGAAAAGCAGGCATGATTTACTTATAAAAGATTACCAGAAAGGCTTGTCAAAGCATTCAAACACACAGTATCTCGTATCATAATGCATGCATTGAATCAAAATTGAAGGGGCAACGTATTAGGTATCCAACAAAGTCATATATGAAGGTGTGTGATGAATGCAACAACACAGCCACACAGGGTCTCAAAGACTATCTTAATTGCAGGATAACCAGAGATCGAGCAAATTAAGCACAAGAAGATTATAGACGTACTATATAAATTAAACACAACCTGTATTGCATTGCAAACCAACTCGCCAACAAGCATCTTAATAACTAGCCGAGGGGCTAGATTTTTTTTCGGCAAAATGATGTTATATTCATGAACTAACTTTCAACGAAGTTTAAAATTAAAGAGAATTACACTTGAGTGATTGCATTATGAGAATTGAGATGATCCTAAGAGAATAATCTTGTGAGTTGACAATTTGTAAACTAATAAGTTTTCAAAAAAACAACGACTGTGAGACATGAAACTCAATGAACAAAAGCTGGTAATGAAGACATGGAAAAGGAAACAAAAATAATAAATCGACTAGTATATATTGTAACGAAAATTGTGAACTAACTTGCCGAAGATAAGCACATAGCTCATTAAAGAGTTAAAGATGTAAATAACAAATCGATTAATATCATGTAACGAATTCAAAATATGTCGATAGGTANATGAACTAACTTTCAACGAAGTTTAAAATTAAAGAGAATTACACTTGAGTGATTGCATTATGAGAATTGAGATGATCCTAAGAGAATAATCTTGTGAGTTGACAATTTGTAAACTAATAAGTTTTCGAAAAAACAACGACTGTGAGACATGAAACTCAATGAACAAAAGCTGGTAATGAAGACATGGAAATGGAAACAAAAATAATAAATCGACTAGTATATATTGTAACGAAAATTGTGAACTAACTTGCCGAAGATAAGCACATAGCTCATTAAAGAGTTAAAGATGTAAATAACAAATCGATTAATATCATGTAACGAATTCAAAATATGTCGATAGGTAAACTAATAAATCTTTCTAAAAGCAAAACGCGGTATGGAACTTGTGAATATTTCTGAAACAGGTGGAAGAACGTACATGTTTCAAAAACAAACCGAGTAAATTCGATGTTGAGACGGATACAAAAGGATTGAGTTTATTATTAGATTTATTTTGATTGTGTTCGATTGTACTAAAATATATATAATCAATAATTGTAGAAGCAAATACTTTAAGATTACTT
The DNA here is from genome assembly GCA_014162995.1 of Artemisia annua. NCBI lineage: Eukaryota > Viridiplantae > Streptophyta > Magnoliopsida > Asterales > Asteraceae > Artemisia > Artemisia annua. The sequence continues at coordinate 62,837 of LBNU01017924.1, forward strand.
TTAAAAATAAAGTACCAGAAAGATAGTAGGAATATCTACCTGCAGATTGAGGCACATGCATCTTCACACGGTTTGGAAATAAAATCCATTAGAAATTTGCAGCTTATTCACGATTTAACTTTTGCTTAAATATATATATATTTTTCGTTTTCAATTAGCTAAAAGTTATAAGCTCGAGCTAATAAAAGCGAGCTTTTAAAATTGTATGTAGCTTGTAATTTGTCAGTAGCATTCAATATATTATGAATAAATACACGAAAAGCTTGAAATATGTGTGCAACTAGTTTGATTATTTATACATCATTTTAAAATAATAAGCTTTAACTCAACCTAATACGTCACACACCTCAACGAAAATAAAAACCTTAGCTTTTAGTTTATAATATAAGCTTTAGCTACGTACAACATCAACTTCGGCTAGGTTCAACTAATTTCGTCAAACACAACTTTATCTTTAATACAGGCTTTTGTTACAAGCTTTGAAGTCATTGATAAGAGTTTCGCTGCATCAAAATACAAAACTTGATTATCCTCAAGCATTTGAAGCAAATACTTGTAGAAAATGCACGCAACTTTTTTTGGACCTTTAAGCTTTTTGTTACAAAATAATCTCTTCCAAAACAAATAGCTTCGTTTGCATACATTAACTTCAAGCTTTTATTTTAAACAAGTAGCTCCAAAATAAAAAGCTTATTCATGAAGCTTTTAAAATATTTCGGAGCTTAAAAACATAAAATTACTGTTAACAGTTTATAGTCACATTTAACAGCTAATTTACTAAACACTTTTAACAGCTATATATATACAGTTTGTAGCTCATGTTAACAGCTTTGCAGTTTACAGCTACAGCTAGTTTTGCCAAACATACCCAGTATTTTGTGATAATAGTTTTTTTTAGTAAATTGCATTTTTTGTCTTTGTGGTTTGGCCAAATTGCATGTTTGGTCCTCATCTTATTGCAATTGCAACGAACGTCCTTATTTTAAACTTTAACCTTCATACCCAGTCTTTAGTCGAAGTTGAATGACTAAAATACCCCCTTGTCTTCTTTCCCTTGAATTTTCAAATGAATTATTCTTTTTCTTTAAACTATAATCTTATCGGTTTTCTTTAAAATAGTTTTATCTCTTTTCAAAATATATATTGTTTTTCTTAGAAAAATACTCTTATCTCTTTTCAAAATGAGCTATACTACATTCATAAAAGAATCACAAAAAAATATATATATATTCGCAAAAATGAGATGGCATGTTTTGACAGGGTTAATCAAAGAGAAGAGAGAGAAATTATTTGAAAAGCTACTAATTAAAACATGTCACCTTACTTTTTTGGATATTTCTTTGTGGTTCTTTTGTGGATATAGTATAACTCTTTCAAAAAATATAAAACAATTTAATTAAGTATTCTTCCCTTTGCATATTAAGGTCATGACGGCGACGAAGCGGCAACATGCGGCTAAGGTGAAAGCAGATTTGAAGATAATCAGCGACTGCGACAGGGGTAATTAAGTGTCCCACATCTTTTTCCATACTCATTCGATTCAGTTAAAACCGGTTTGGTGTGTTTTGCACAACAGTGAGAATTAAACAGTAGTACTCAATTCAACTTTGGCATCATAATATCATTCATAAGATTTTTCCAAGATCTAATTATAGAGAAAGCAGTTTGACTTTGAGGTTGAAGATGGTTGATTGCGTTTAGTATTGTTTCTACGTTAACCAGACATGTGATGCAACTACGGTTTTCGATTATAAAACCCTAATTTTTTAGGGTTTTTCTGCGTTCATTGAAGGTAAGACGCTACTGTAAGAGGGAATGATTTTGCACAGGTTATTTGTGAATTCCAGGATCGAATTCATCACATGATTGAACAAGAATGATTCTATTATTACTAACAACATAAGATGGATTACATTGTTATTTGACACGCTTTAATACATTTACATATGACTCCTATTTATAGAGTTCTAACCGGTTCCATGAACCATCATGTCTTTTCATGAATCGGTGTAAATAACTAACTTCTAACTACCAATAACTAACTTTAACCGCTTCTAACTACCATTAACTAACTAGCGGTTATTAACTAACAAATATACATATTAGGTCCTTTATCTAACAAGACTTATGCAATTAGCGTGCAACAAATGATGTGTGCTTCTTGTTTTGCTTTCGTTTGTGACTGGTAATGATGAAAGGGTTTTTGGATTCGGGTGTAGGAGGTGGAAAAAAGAGTGATTCAAGTGATACTAATCTTGGTTCGTTGGCAATGGCAGCTAACATTTCGACTCTCTATGATTTAGCTTCTGAAGTTCATATGAATGAGCCTACTGATGGTGTTGTTGTTGATTTGGAGCTGAATCTGAACGAGAAGGTTAATGTACCAGTTGTTCTACATATTGATGCTACTGAAGTGTCGGAGGCTATTGATCAGACTACACCTGTTAATGAGGATCCAAATCATACTCATTTATCTTTGAAAATTCGTAATTTTGAAAACGCAAATGCGAGAAGGAAAACTCGTGCTTTCAAGTGATGATGGGATTAAAACCGACGAGTTCTTCTACAAACGGTATTTCTGATGGTGGTGGTGACTGCTGAATACGCTACTAATTTCCCGAACACAAGCGTACCTGATGCGAATGCAACAAGTATGTCCGACGTGAATGCTCCTGTTGGTGGAAATTCTCCTGTTGTTAATATGGAATCTAATATCTCTAATTTGAACAGCTTTAGAGTTGGTGTAGTGAAGGAGATCCCTTCGACTTTTGCTTCTAAACTCAGTCCTACAATTACAAAGGCTAATTTTCATAAAATTGAAGAGAACATACCCAAGGATACGGATTATGATGTAGGTCTACCTATTGAGTCAGTCCATGAGGTGAATGAAAGGCTAAAGAACATGTTGTTTGGGTACTTTATTGGTAAACATCTTGCATTTTGTCGTTGTGGAATGGTTCGTGCGAAATAATTGGAAAAAGTATGGTATTGAGAAGGTTACAATGAACGCTAATGGTTTCTTCTTTTTCAAGTTCTCATCTATACATGGTGCAAAATATGTGTTACGGATGGTCCATGGATGATTCGTGGAATTCCAATTTTTCTTAACAAGTGGTCACCCGAGATAAACCTTTTAAAAGAGGATTTGTCTTGTGTTCCGATTTGGGTGAAATTCCATGATGTTCCTTTGGTCGTTTATACTTTGGATGCGCTGAGCTTGATTGTTTCTAAGATTAGTAATCCTATTGATGAGGCGAAAAGTGTTACGCTTTTAGGGGTCATTTAAGCCCTAATCCGTAATTATTTGATCAAATATTGCCTTAAATCATTCCTTTTGTCATTTTAGGTACTTTGAAGAAGAAATCTGGAAAAGGAAGCATTTTAAACGTTTTTGGAGCATAAAAATGAAGAAAACGACAAAGTTTCAAAATATGCTGGAAATAGTACCTGACGGCGTCACTCTTTGACAACAAGGTGGATGATTTTTTCACTAGACGCCCCAGAAAGATTTTGGAGGAATTACACGTGACGGCGTCACGTGTAATTTGATGTAAGCCGTCACGTTATAGCACAAAGGGAGACGACCCAGAGAAGTTTAAAGGGGGACGACGTCAGAAGTGGATCTGAGCAATCCGAGAAGAGTTTTCGCGGCGAGGTGACGGCGTCACACCCTATAATGTGACGCCGTCAGATTGTAAAATCTATATATATTCATCTAATTTTCATTCATTGGTGTGCAACTCTTGGGAGAACCCTAGGGATAAACCCTAGCTCGTATTTTACTGTATTTTCAGGGGATTTTCACCCTTGAGACCTTGATGCTTAATTAAAGATAAGTCTTCTTCCAAATCAATCAATATGTCTATGTGTTGTTTGATTATATCTTATGCTTGTCTTTCAATTAACATGCTCGGCTAGGTCTTTCTTGTGTTTGTTTAGATCTAATGAAACCTAGCTATTTATTACATGTTGTTGGTTTGTTTGTGNGGGAGAACCCTAGGGATAAACCCTAGCTCGTATTTTACTGTATTTTCAGGGGATTTTCACCCTTGAGACCTTGATGCTTAATTAAAGATAAGTCTTCTTCCAAATCAATCAATATGTCTATGTGTTGTTTGATTATATCTTATGCTTGTCTTTCAATTAACATGCTCGGCTAGGTCTTTCTTGTGTTTGTTTAGATCTAATGAAACCTAGCTATTGATTACATGTTGTTGGTTTGTTTGTGATTGTTGTGGGTGGGTGAAGTCGATGTTAGGCTTAAGAAAACTGGCTAAGCTCCTATACGGTAACTTGCTTGAACGTCTTAAGAAACATGAATCGGATGTGTACTACGATTATATGGTTGTATTTAATGCATAAGCGAATTCTAGTGATCCCATGTTAGGAGCTTTAAGTCGGCTCGACATAGGAGTGAAGTAGGAGCTTATAGAGTTAGGGAAGATCGTACACGGCCCTACGAATGGTTTAACGGAATACAACCCATCATCCACACAATTACAACAAACCAATTAACCGGTAAAAGATAGCTAGGGAGTAAGGAAATCTAAATAAATATATTTTTCTCTCATATAAGTTTCACAACCAATTTACTTTTCTTGTTATTTTATTTTAATTGCAATAGTAGACATTTGGGTTAGTTAACTAGCAACTAATTCCGCCCACTCTTCCAAATACCCGAGATTTTACTTGCTTTCATAAAATATAAAAACACAAAAAGAATCATCCCTCAACCCTTAGACCTAATTAGAGTAGCTTTTCAAGCCTAACGACACTATTCCCCGAGAGAACGATCAATCCCCCGGTACTTGCCACTTCACTATACTACATCGGTCAGGTACACTTCCTGGTGGGGGTGTAAGCTTCTAAAGATCCCTTGAGAGGTAAAACTTAAGTGCAAAGGTTGCAAAACCCACGCTATCAAGTTTTTGGCGCTTCAGCCCGGGAAATAGTTATTGCTTAGGTTGAAATTTATTTTTATTAGGTCTACTCATTAGATTCCTATCAAGTGAGATTTTTATTTTCTTTTTATTAGCTTTCTCATTGTCTATCTTTTCTTTGTGATTTTGTTTGTAATTTGCTTCAAATGGACTTTTCATTTAGACTTCTAAGATTGCAATATAAGGTTGAGTGGCTAGAACGCACTAAATTTCAAAATACCTCATTTAGAGACACCTATGAATCATATGAGACTTCACCTAGGATAGATTCTTATGAACAACCTCCATGTTTAGGATCTCATTTTAGTGAGGCCCTTAGGAAAAGTGACCAAGTTCACCAAGGAATTATGGAGAGATCCGAAGCAATAAACCATAAGTTGGATGAAGCACTAGGTTTGCTTTTGTCACTACCTAAGAATCCAATTGGGGAGGATTTATCCCAACATGAGCACATTGAGCAAAAAGACCTAGTTTTTAAGATCAATGACTTTGAATCACTAGAAACACGTGATGAATCCTTTAGGCTAATTGATTATAGTCAGATTATTGAGGAAGATCCTTATGATTCGGACATAGAAGTTGAGATGCCTAGAGAAGCACGTGAGATACTTAGAAAAATGCTTAGGATAGATTCTACCAAAACACGTGATGAGGATATAGTTGATCTTGACATGTGGAATGATGAGGTCAATAACATAAGCCCACAAAATACTCAACCATCATTTGAAGCACACACACCGCCCGTGACTTACCCGGAAGAAGTTGAAGAAACTTTAGGAATTCCGATGGAGGTAGAATCCTTGGACCAAGCACCACTTGAGGATATAGGTTTGAATACTTGTAGTGCTAACCTTACTCTTAGTTCTAGGGAATTTCCTAGTGTTGATGAACCGAAACCTCAACCTTTACACAACTTTCCATCCTTAGATATGTTTCTAGGAGACAAAAGAGGAACCGACCCACCCATCAACCAATATTATCCGGGTAGTTTTAGGATGAAGGAAGCCATTCACTCACCCCCTTCACCTCACGTGGCATATTTCCACCCTAAGGGTGTGTATTGCTACTTTCACCCGCACTTAATCCTAAGTGTAGGGAAAACCTCCCCTATTTTCGTTAAATAAGGGTAGAGTCAGGCTCGTGACTCGAGCAAAAACAAGCGCTTCTTAGGAGGCAACCCAATCCTTTAATTATTTGTTTGTTTGTTTGTTTGTTTGTTTGTTTGTTTGCTTTTATTTGATTTCATATATATATGCTTTATCTTGCTGTTCATTGTTCATGTATCAAATAAATTGTGAAAATGCTTTATTTTGTCTTTAACTTCGTCTTAACTACATATAAAGGTATTTTGCAAAAGATAAGTGTAAGGGAAATCCAAATTTCTTTTTAAGAACAAATTAAACATGAACAAAAGCAATTAAAGAATGGCATATATAGTTGTGTTTGTTAGAGTCAAATGCTTGTATTGAGTCATAATGAATGTTTTACAGAAACCTGTAAACATTTATTTTGCAAGCATTATATCCTTAATCGTTTTGTTTTTATTTCTAAGTCTGGAATTACATCTAGTTGTGATTTTTCTTTGTTCGATTTGATGCTTTGGTTTTTGTGATTATTTTCTCAGGTTTAACAGGTTACATTGGACAAGAAGATGAACATGGCATTTAGTTCATGACATCAAGTTTTTGGCGTCACCTTAATCTTGAAGATATCACATCATCTTGGAAGAAGATCTAACCATGTTACCACACGATTATAACAAACGAATCAGGGGAGTATTTGTTTCATTCTTTCATTTTCTACTTTTACATCTTTTATGTGAACATTGGGGATAATGTTCGGTTTAAGTGTAAGGGGGTAAATGAAGACACTGATGCGTAGGGATTGCTTACGCACTTTGTTTTACCTCTCAAGGGATCTCAAGAGGCTTACAATCCCCACCAGGCAGTGTACCTGACCGATGTAGTATAGTGTAGTGGCAAGTACCGGGGGATTGATCGTTCTCTCACAGGGAATAGTGTTCGTTAGGTTAAATACTACTCTAATTAAGGTCTAAGGGTGGAGGATGATTATTTTTTGTACTTTTATGCTTTTATGAAAGCAGTAAATTCTTGGTTTTTGAAGGAGTGGGCGGAATTAGTTGCTAGTCAACTAACCCAAGTTATCTACTTATGCAATTAATTTAAAGTTTTGAGAAAACAATGGTGGGAAAGTAGTGTTTACTTAGATTTCATTACTCCCTAACTATCTTTTACCATGTAATTAGTATGTTGAGTTTGCGTGGATGACGGGTGTATTCCTAACAAGTCGTAGGGAGTGCGTTCAATTCCCTAACTCTATAAGCTCCTACCTCACTCTATGACGATACGTCAAGTATCCTATCATAAGCTCACCGATAGCAACCTACGCATGAAATACTACCTTAAAATCGATTAACGCACATACGATTCACGTTTCCTAAGACGTTCAAGCTTGTTACCGTATAGGAGGTTAGCCAGTTTTCTTAAGTCTAACGTAGATGAAACATTCATCCAAATCACAATCACAACATACACATCACATGATAATCAATAGTTAGGTTTCATTAGATCTAAGCAAACACAAGTTAATTTAGCCTAGCATGTTGAAGGAAAGAAAAGCACAAACATAGATCATACAACACATAGACATATTGTATGGATTGAATGAAGACTTATCTTAGATTAAACATGCAAGTTAGAGGGGTAAAAGTACCCTCTAAGGTCTGTAATACACGAGCTAGGGTTTAACCCTTAAGTTCTCCACCAAGTTCCTCTTTTAAAACAATAAAATTCGTCCTATATATATAGAAAATACGGGCTGACGGCGTCAGCCCAAGGTGTGACGCCGTCACGCCGACGATTAGGGTTTTGTGATGGCCTTCTTGACGTCGTCACGCCGCCTTGTTCCAGATCTGACGGCCTTCCCTGACGCCGTCACCAGACTAGGCCAAAAACTCTCTGGCCCGTCATGAGTAACTTCCAATTTCTTCACTTCATTTGTTCCTGACGTCGTCACGTTGAAGCTTGTGACGCCGTCACCTTCTGTGCACTTTAGGGTCTTTTGAGATTTTGTTGTTTTCCGCACTTTTTCACTCCGAAAACGCCCGAAAATGCTTCTTTTGTGATTTTCTCCTCAAAAGTACCTAAAATGAGAAAAGAAACGACTTTGGGTGAAATCCGATCAAATAATATACGAATTAGGACTCAAACTGACCCCTAAAAACGTAACATTTTTCGTCTCATCA
>LBNU01017925.1:0-18376 GCA_014162995.1 Artemisia annua
CCTCCTTAGCTTTTGAGCACCTGAACAGTACATGTAGTATATCTTCTCCTCGCTCACCACAAAGTGTACAAGATGTCATTGTTAGATTCAGCCCCCTAGCACACAAGTTGTCAATGGAAGGAATAAAATTATGCCATGCGCGCCATACAAATATTTTAACTTTATTGGGTACCTTCGCCATCCATATAGCATGAGATAACTTGATAGCCTCTTCCGAATTGTTTTGTACCAGGTCTTGTGATGTTTCAAGAGCTAATAGGTAAGCTGACTTGCATGAGAATTCTCCTCCCGAGCCGTTATACCAATACAAGGTATCAGACTTCGATTGACTCACAAAAGAGCACGCAATTTTGCTGGCAATATTCGATGGAAACAAGGATGTTAGCTGTTCATAGTTCCAATCATCACCTTTGCTGTTTAACAAATCACGTACATAATTGACCTCACTGTTATACGGTTTTGGTCCCAATCTCCTGTGATCAGCAAGCCAAAAGTCCTCCCAGACATTGACACTATGACCATCACCTATGTTCCACTTACAACCCTTATGAACTAATTCTTTAACTGCGATAAAACTGCGCCAAATAAAGCTCGGATGGTAACCAACTTTTGCATCAAAAAAGCTTGACCGCGGGAAATAGCGAGCCTTTAATACCTTACCAGCTAGTGTAGGCGGATGAATTATGATCGTTTATAGGGTATAGTATATTCCATCCAAGTAATTTCTCAACGAATAAGAAATTACCCGGGTCGTGATCCGTGTGAAGGTGAATGAACCCGTAGTTACGATTGTATGAATTGTGCTGAAGAAAAAGTGAAATAAAAAGGAATGTTTTGATTTTTAAAACTACAAATTAAAGAATACGTCAAATAACTCACTTACATTATAAGCAAACTAATTAAAAGTGAATTAAATGTAATCTAACGCGAATCCCGGCTATTCCGAGAATTCTTAAAGGCAACTCAACTAAAATTAAAGGGATACGGGGATAAAACTACAATTCTTATCAAACACATCCCTACAAATGTGTTTAAAAACTTTTAAATCGAATTAAAAAGTATTTTTGGTGTTACTTTCTTTAATTAAAAGTAATTACATACTAAAAATAAAACGTACAATAGAAAAGTGAACTTTTGTGAAATTAATTAGAAAAATTCAACAAAATTCCTAAAAATCCTAAATTAATCAAAAATAATTTTTGGAAAAAGAACTAGATTGAGTTTTTTGCATTTTCAGATTTATTATTAATTAAAAATGATACAAAAGTAATTTTAAGATGATTAAGAATCTAAGAAAATAGAACATAAATGTAACAAGGCTCAAATAAATCTAAGAAAATTATGGAAATTCTATTTTAATGTTTAAAAGATTCTGAGTTAAAAACTTTTTCAAAAATAAGCAGAAAAGTGCTTATTTGGGCTTATCACAGCTTATTTCAAGTGCTTATAAATAAGCACTTGAAAGAAACTTATGGAAAATGAACTCAGAGAAGTCCTAAAGCTCAAATAAACTCAGATCAATCCATTTATGATCAAGAACAACTCAGAATCTTGAAAACAGTTGCAAAGTTTGAAAAATAAGCAATACTATTGAGCAAATAAGCACTAAAGACTGAGATAAGCTAAGAAACTATGGAACATGCACCAATCAACTTAAAACAACCAGATAAGCAGTCCACTAAAGCAGATAAGCACAAGACCAGTTGCATGTATTGGGCAGAAACAAAAGCTAAATGGTCTACTTTAAGCAGAAGATTAAGCACTCTAATAAGCAGTTTTCTAAGAACTTAAGGGGGCAAAAGTAAGACCACCAAGCAGAGAACACAAAAAACTAAAAAGCCCTAATTTGTTCAAGCCAATTGAACCTTAATTTGATGCAAGTTCAGCTGTGAAAACTGGTTTCAAGCAAAAGATGGGCAGATTTGACTTTTTGTATATGCACCAAGGGTTTGACTTTAACCAATTTAAATGGCCTAAAACTATTCTAATATGTTGTAATAACTAGTTTAAGCACTGAATTCATGAACACAAACAAAAATAGCAAAGATTTGAACCAATGCAGATTAACTGTGATTAAAGAACAAGAACAACAATGAGATAATTAAGCAATATTGACTTTTACCAAGAACCTACCGAATTTTATGACTTAATTAACCTATATTAGCCCTAAGTAGTCTAGGTGTGCAGAGAAAAAAGTAAAGCAAAAACTAGAACAACAATAAACATGCAGATCCAAACAGTCCCTTACCACTAGATTAACACCACAAATATGATTTTAATACTACAACCTACTGATTTTATCCCTCAAACAGATTACTTAGTTGAAATAAAGGCTAGTTGAACAAACAAAAGCATCACAGAACCCCAAGAACACAGATATGCAATCAAGTCCATATCATGACAGTAAATTCACATAAGTACTCAAGCCCACATACTAGCATACCAAAGCATAACATAAGCATAAAGCAAACTACTAACATCAACAATACACAACAATGAGCAAGAATATTACCTAAAGCAACCAATTCTACACTACTGCTACTAAAGTGCAACAAAAGTTCTAAAAATGAGAATGAGACTTACAAACACCACACCCTAACTGACATAGGGTAAAAACCACTCAAAGCCTATCTTTAATAGGCTCAAATAGCACCTCTGGAACCACCAAACACCAAAGGATTACACCATAACTTCACTGGATCATACTCTGTTGACTTGTTGACCAAATGAAATTCTTTTTGAACTTTTATTGTTTTGTCCTAAAAACACTCTCACAAGAGCTAACAAGCTAAAATGAGTTGTAATCTACTGGAAATAAGCTATTATGTAAGCTGTTTTTAGGAAAAATAACATCTTTTTGGATTTTTTTAGGTTTTTCTTATTTTTTTGGATTTTATATAAAGTAAAACAGAAACTTGCTAAATGATTTTAAAAGTTTTATAAAGAGCTAATATAAACTGAAAAACAGAAAGTAATAAACTTTTATTGGAATTTAACTAAGATGCATATGAAATTAAAACAGATTTAAAGAGAATGTAAACTAAAACATCTATTATTATTACTAAAACATAAACTGAGATTACAAGATTAACTGAGAAAACAATTTAGCAGCATAACGTTACATAAAAACCTACACACTGATAACGTTTACAAAGGGGGGTATATATATCCGAGCTCAAGGCCTTGGGTGCTAGGGTTTAGAAGCTGCTAGAACTCAATTCTTGGCCACTCGATTATGCACAAAAATTCTTCTGGCGCGTCAAGTGCAATTGTGATTTGCACCTCTTGTCTCAATGAGTGACGCCGTCTCTTTGGAATAGGTGCCACCGTCAGGTACAATTTTCAGCTTGGATTCTTGACTTTGTCGTTTTCTTCACTTTATTGCTCCAGAAACGTCCAAAATGCTTCCTTTTCCAGAATTATTCTCAAAAGTACCTAAAATAACAAAAGGAACAATTTAAGGTAATATTTGATCATAATATCACGACTTAGGGCTTAAATGACCCTTTAAAAGCGTAACAAATTTCTCCTTATCAAGTACCCTCCTTAAGAAACCCCTCATATTGTTTCTTTGACATCATCCGCCCTTTTCAACTACTACCATTTTCTTGTCATCTCCATAAATTATCAACAGCTAAAAAACAGTTCTCAAATCTCAATAATTAAGAACATAAACTCAAGAACACAAATCAAAACCCACAAACACCAAAATATTATCTTCATGCCCACATAAATTAATGTAAAATTGATTTCATATAACAAACACCCTACTATTCATTGGTCCCGTTACTCATTTTTCTTTAGCAGTAAACCCTTTATCCATACCCTTTTATCTCATTTTCTCATCCGCACAACAAAAACATTTTATCTATTTCTTTATTGGGTAAATTGCAAATTTAGTCCATAAAGTTGTCCAAATGCGCAAAAAATACACCGAGACAAAAAGTTGTGCAAAAACGACCTTAATGTTTTGTTTTTTTTTTTCAAAACAGCCACCGAGAGCTACTTTTTGCTAACGCCCGTTATTTTCCTCGTTAGTGGCATGCGAAATGACTGATATACCCTCTTCTTCTTTCCCGCTTTTAGGGACATAATTTGCAATTTACCCAATTCTTTTTTTATTGGAAGCCGCCACCACCACACAACCAACACCACTACCCTCTACTACCAACTGTTTGTCCGAAATGGCCCCCACCCATCTTAGAGGAGGATTAAACATGATGTTCCAATTGGCTACCACTCTCGGAATCTTCTCAGCAAACATTATCAACTACAAAACAAGCGGATAAACAAAGTACTAGGCTACAAAAGAAACGGGTCAGCAGTGTACTAATACTGCATACATGTATACAACTTCCTTAATGATATTATTCAACAATACTATATATTATAACTGAAATACTACACTTATTGGTATGCATGGTTGAGTCACAAATTATTTACAATAATTTTTTAAACAAATGGACAATAAGTATTTTTATCAACCCAACCTGATATATCTATACTTAACCAACCAGCCCATTTTCCACCTCTACCACACATTTTATCCATAAATATCTTGTGATTTGAAAGAGGTCATTGTGGGATTAATATTAGGACTTAAGTTTGGCGATGATCAAGAGCTTGCAAAAGGTTATTAAATCGTGGTGGTAGTTGTTATTTGTCTCTTTGTCGCAGCCTATGGGTGGTCCTAGGGCCACTTGGTTGGACAGGACCGAGCGAGATATTTCCATTAGAAACACGATCAGCAGGTCAAGGCATTATAGTTGCAGTCAACCTGTTCTTCACTTTCATCATAGCATAGTCTTTCTTGTCCCTTATATGTTGTTTAAAGTTCGGGCTATTCATGTTCTTTGCTTGATGGATTTTTATAATGACGAGTTTTGTCTATAGTTTCTTACCGAAGACTAAAGAAATTCCCCATGAAGATATGATGCTGTTGTGGCAAATTGAGAGGTTCTATCACACATTTTATTTATAGATGTTCTTGCTACAAATATATCAGAGTTAGAAAGTATGCTGGATAAAGTGGTTATGAACATAGTAATAACGAATACCTAAACTTCTTTGTTGATTAGCCGGAGCCTATATTGTATATTAACCGGAGCCTATATAGTAATTTTTTGATGAACACCAGATATAAGAGATAACAATCTTAAATTACAAGATGTAAGGAGTGATGAACACACCAAAATTCGACCTATAAGTTTTACATATTTTGTCTATGTACTAGAACACATGTGTATGCACCCTATTTTTTTGCTACTTTTGTTGGGTGGACACTCAATGGAAAAGATGCCTACACAAAGGAAACATCGAAAAAATTTAAACTAAGATGAAATGGAAGGAGGAGTGTGGTGGTGGTGGTGGTGGTGGTGGTGGTGGTAGTGGTAGAGGGTGGTGGTGGTGGTGTTGGTTGTATGGTGGTAGAGGGTGGTGGTAGTGGTGGCTTCCAATAAAAAAAATAATTGAGTAAATTGCAAATTACGTCCCTAAAAGCGGGGAAGAAGAAGAGAGTATATTAGTCATTTCGCATGCCACTAACGAGGAAAATAACGGGCGTTAGCAAAAAGTAGCTCTTGGTGGCTGTTTTGCAAAAAAAAAAAACGAAACATTAATGTAGTTTTTGCACAACTTTTTGTCTCGATGTATTTTTTGTGAATTTGGACAACTTTAGGGACTAAATTTGCAATTTTCCTTTTTTTATTCATTTCAATTTTACAACAACAAAAAACAATAAAACAAGAACACATCATTTATTTCACTTTTATATCATTTCACAAATCATCAAGCTACCTTTTATCTTTTATATTTCTGTTTTTGAAACCGAAGACCTAAATACCCTTGAAGAAGTTAGTATTTCATCTTAAGATCTTTCTTTAGGTCCCGGGTATGTTTTATTTTCTTTTTAGCGATTCTTTTTTTGAAACTCAAACAACAAACATAAATAACAACCATTGACACTTGTTTAGAGCATGTTCTTGGTATGGGTTTTGTTGTTAAGTTTGGTTCATGACATTGTTTGTGTTTGGCTTTCAAAACACGAAAAAGGGAGATAATTTCGTTGGAATAATTAAGGATAATTGTTAGTGATTTGGTTCGGGTTGAAATCCAATTATGTGTTCTTCACTTTGAAAGAGAAAAGAGATAGATATTGCTTATGGTTGTATTTTGGTTTGATAACAAAAGGAAGAAAGAGAAATGAAATAGATAAATAGATATGAATAAGGAAGTGATGAAATGATTTTGGTGTCTACGTCTATATTTCATGATTCAAGAACGAAATAAATGGATGAGAATTTAGGGGTTTATTTTGTTATTGGATAAAGTGTGAAATTGAAAAATGGGTGTGAATGGATTTTTGATCAATTGTATGAATATGGATTCGTATACGTGTGTGTTAATGGATGATTGTGTTCAATTTTGATCAGTTTGATGAATTAGGGATTTATTGGTTACTTGATGGGAAATTGAAAAGTGGATATGAATGGGTTTTCGATGAGTTGATAGGAAGTGAGTTGATGGTCCCGTCGACATATTATTTTTTGATTGATGGTCCCGTCGACATGTCGACGAGAGCATTTAAATTCCATTTTTTATGTTTGATGGTCCCGTCGACATGTCGACGAGACAATTTAAATACCATTTTTTATATTTGATGGTCACGTCGACATGTCGACGGTACTATCAAGAATATAAGTGTTTTTGGCTTGTTGGTGCCGTCGACATGTCGACGGTAATATTATTACACCCTGCTAATGGCAGGGTGCAAATGCAGCAGATTTCCAGATTTTTTCCGGAAAAATCTACCAAAACCTGTAACTACAAACTATAACCACTCAATATCAACATATCGTAACACATACAACTCTACATCGGCTAAAACACTTGCAAATTATCGCTAAACACCCTCAAATGCATTAAAACATATAAAGTCTACAAAACGGGGTGTGGCGTTATCTAAACCTAGCTGCGATATCCACAAATGTTTCAATACCCGCGATGTTCAAGTCGCCAAAATGTTAAACTACAAAGTACTAAGTTAAGGATCATCGATACTAAGTTAAACTACATAATATTGTTTCAAACCATAAGTACAACACAAAATACCTCCACATCCCCAAGTCACTCATCATGATCATTATCATCACCATCCAAATCTTCGAAATATTCGCTTCCGCTCCCGCCAGCTCCACTCTAGCTCCTTAGCTTTTGAGCACCTGAACAGTACATGTAGTATATCTTCTCCTGGCTCACCACAAAGTGTACAAGATGTCATTGTTAGATTCAGCCCCCTAGCACACAAGTTGTCAATGGAAGGAATAAAATTATGCCATGCGCGCCATACAAATATTTTAACTTTATTGGGTACCTTCGCCATCCATATAGCATGAGATAACTTGATAGCCTCTTCCGAATTGTTTTGTACCAGGTCTTGTGATGTTTCAAGAGCTAATAGGTAAGCTGACTTGCATGAGAATTCTCCTCCCGGGCCGTTATACCAATACAAGGTATCAGACTTCGATTGACTCACAAAAGAGCACGCAATTTTGCTGGCAATATTCGATGGAAACAAGGATGTTAGCTGTTCATAGTTCCAATCATCACCTTCGCTGTTTAACAAATCACGTACATAATTGACCTCACTGTTATACGGTTTTGGTCCCAATCTCCTGTGATCAGCAAGCCAAAAGTCCTCCCAGACATTGACACTATGACCATCACCTATGTTCCACTTACAACCCTTATGAACTAATTCTTTAACTGCGATAAAACTGCGCCAAATAAAGCTCGGATGGTAACCAACTTTTGCATCAAAAAAGCTTGACCGCGGGAAATAGCGAGCCTTTAATACCTTACCAGCTAGTGTAGACGGAGATGTGATCAAACGCCACACTTGCTTCGCAAGTAAGGCCCTGTTGAAAAGCCCCAAATGTCGAAAGCCCATACCTCCCCGAAATTTTGATACACACATTCTTTCCCACGAGCACCATCGGATTGGATTTTGTTTCACACCATCACCCCACCAAAATAAGTTTAAGGCTCTGTGAATATCATCAATTAATGTATCTGGAAGAAGAAAAATATTCATCACATACATAGGCATGGCTTGAACAACGGATTTAATAAGCACTTCTTTCCCTGCAATTGAAAGGGTCTTCTCTTTCCATCCTCCAAGCTTGCTCTTTATTTTGTCTACGATGGACTGAAAGACAACCTTTTTAGATCTACCAATGATCGAAGGAAGGCCCAGATATTTGGCTTGATATGCAACCTCACGAACTGATAGGGATTCAATTACTCGAGCTCTAACATGTTGCTCAACATTTGCACTAAAAGAAATCTCTGATTTCTCATAATTAATGACTTGCCCTGATGCTTTACAATATTGATCGAGAATGATTTTGAGCCTACAACTCTCCTCTTCCGAAGCTCTGGAGAAGAATATGCTGTCATCGGCAAAGAATAAGTGTGAGATTGTTGGTGCTCCCCTACACACTTTAACTCCGTGAATACGACCTTGTGTAACTGATTTCCTGATCATTGATGATAACACTTCTGCACACATGATAAAAAGATAGGGCGAAATAGGATCTCCCTGACGAAGACCCCTAGTCGGTGTCACATGGCCTGACACTTGCCCGTTAATATTAAAGGAAAAGGTAACCGAAGATACACAAGCCATAATCAATTTAGTAAAATGTTTTGGAAAACCAAACTTTTTAAGCACTGAGTGAATAAAGGGCCACTCGACTCTGTCATACGCTTTGCTCATATCTACCTTAAGTGCTAATGACCCCTTTTTCCCATTCTTCTTGTTTTTTAGCCAATGTAGAACTTCAAACGCTACAATTGCATTGTCTGTTATGACACGATCAGAAACAAAAGCAGATTGGTTCTCTTGAATAATATGAGGTAGCATTGGTTTAATTCTGTTAACCAAGACCTTGGAGATAATTTTGTAAAGAACATTACATAGACTGATTGGGCGCAAGTCTTTAAGGGACTCGGGTTTCGAGACTTTGGGAATGAGGGTAATTAGAGTTTTATTTATGTTAGGAGGTAGAACTCCCGACTCAAAAAAACTGGACACCATATTTACTATTGTTGGACCTACACACACCCAAAATTTTTGGAAGAACAGAGCAGACATACCATCTGGTCCCGGGGCTTTATTCGGGGCCATTTGCATTAATGCTTCATAAACCTCAGTTGATGTGACCTGTCTCTCGAGAGAAAATATGTCAGTTTCAGTGAGGCTTCGATCTATGTCATTCGCCACTAAGTCACACTCTTGCGGTAATGAACTGGAAAAAAGGTCACTGAAATATTGGGCTACCAAACTGCGCACATCCTCCTCGTTATCTATCCACCTCCCATCTTGGTCTTTTAGTCTGAATATGTTGTTTCTCTTTCTACGGTTGCTAGCACGAGAATGAAAGAAACGTGTATTTTTATCACCCTCACTAAGCCACTGGATGCGACTACGTTGTTTCCACATTACTTCTTCGCGAGTGAGAAGCTCTTTAATTCCTTCCCTCAATTGTTGTTGCTCAAACCACGTAGATGCATCAAATCTACTCTGGAGTATATGAAGACTCCTCTGCTTAAATTTTAAAGATCTTTGCACATGCCCGAAACAATATTTGTTCCACTCTGAGAGCTTGGCAGCGCACTCTCCCACAATCGCACAGGGATCATGTTCTAAACCAGTAGCAACACCATTTGCCCATGCTTCTTTAACAACCTCATGAATGCTCTCGTCTCGTAGCCACATGCTCTCAAACCGAAACATAGTTTTCTTCTTTACTCGAGGCAAAAAACGACTCACAATTGGCGAATGGTCGGATGCCACCCTTGCAAGGTTATGGAAAGAAGCACCAGGAAACAAATTTAACCAATCTGCGTTAGTTAGGAACCTGTCTAGTCTCTTCTTGACATTAGCAGTTCCTCGGCGACCATTATTCCAAGTAAATTTTACCCCACTAGCACTCATATCATTCAAATTACAAAAGTTACAAGCTTCGAGAAAAGCTCTCATTTGAGAGTTATTGCAACCCCTTCTTCCTGCCTTCTCGAAAGCGTATAGTGATTCATTAAAATCGCCAAAACAAACCCAAGGTCGACTTTGGTTTGTCTTTAGAGAACGTAAGAGAGACCAAGTTCGATACTTTTCCTGTTGCATCGGCCAACCATAAATACCAGTACCTCTCCAAGAATTGCCACTATCTTCTTTGACAACAAAATCAATATGGTTGGTTGAGAAACTTTGAATTGTTAGATCACATTCTTTCTTCCAGAAAAGTAACAGACCACCTGCTCTTCCATTAGAACTAACAACTAGTACATTATAATGCGGAAAACTAAACTTGAAACCTTTAGTCTCACTTTCGTGAAGTCGAGTTTCCATAAGAAACACGATAGTTGGGCTATTTTCCTTCACCAGAGAGCGAAGGTATTGGACCGTCCAAGGGTTGCCCAATCCCTGGACATTCCAACTTAGGATACTCATTGCTGTCGGCGGTGTTGCAGTGCAACACTCGCCGTTAAGTTGAAGTCGCAATGGTCCTTTAGCTTCTTGACAGTATCGACATCCATGCTGTCCTCCCCAACACACTCCCTTGATGATCTCTTTCCTCCATAAGTCTCGCCTTTTGTCTCATTCCTGATATTTTCCTCATGACCCTCTCGATGACGTCTTTTCCAAACCTTAGGTTGAGTGGCCTTGATGGCTTCACTTTGCTTGTTATCGATTGGTCCAGTATGAGAGATCACTTCCCGTCCAATTTCGTCTTGCCTTAACTCAGGTTCAACTGTTTTGTTTGCACCCACCTGGCCCGTATTTTTGAACTTTACATGTACATCATTCGAGCCATGACACTGATTAGTTCTGTCAACAACCAAATCACATCCATCAGTTATTGTTTTACTTTGACCCTGCAAATTGTCTTTGGGTTTCGAATTGTTACTAATAAATCGACCATGTAATTTGTCCTGACACACGTCTTTGAAACTAGCAAGCCGCTCCAAACCCACAGACATGGTTGTAGACGACTGTGGATTACCTTCATGTGAAGTACTTATACTACGCCCACTGTTCTGACCGTCAATACGTCCCCGGAGCACTACCTCGTCTTGGTTCAGAGACTCTTCAACATTATCCCCTCTAGGGAGATTACTGTTATGTTTATTGCTTGAACAAGCATAAGCTGGGAATGTAACTCCACTGAACGGCCCATCATCTTTAAAATTCGGGGCTCGAAGAGATTCTTGAAAGGGCCATTCTGTAAATGTTTTCTCATCAATCTCATTTGGCTTAGTTAAGCATTCTTTAACTGTATGACCCAATAATCCACACCAGTAGCAAAAGTTTGGCAATCGCTCATATTGCACATGGACTCGAACCTTAGTGTTATGAAGATTTAAAACCGTGACAAATCTACATAAAGGTTTAGTAATATTTATCATGACTCTTGCTCTAATGTGCTTACCTCTGTTTACAAAGTAAGCATTATCAACCTCCATAACTTCACCTAATTTAGCTGCAATACTACCCACATATGGCTTATCCCTTCGACTTACGGGGACATTGAACAACCTAACCCAGAAAGGAACCTTTGTCATTTCAAGTTCTGAAGGCTGCTCATCATTATCGATTGACTTAAGTACTACAAGATTTCTTTCAAACGACCATGGGCCATCTTCCAACACCCTCTTTAAGTCCACAAAATGATCTAGTTTGACAAGGAACATATTTGATTCGAGCTCCTGGAAACTTATGGGTCGACGGGGTCTCCAAGCTGCCGATAACGCCCGTTTCATCCTTTGAAAACTATACGGCCGGTCTGTATGAACACGACCCAGTAAAGTATTTTCGAGCCCCTTGCAGCCCTCACCGTCATAACCCACCACTTCCTCTTCCGCTTCATTAACTATAACCCGCCCCATCATGTCACTCAATTCTTCATCCATCATACAAGACCACGATAAAATACAGTGAAAGGGAAATAAGGGATAAAACAGGGAAGTAATTTAAACGGAAAAAAAAACCAATTAAAATAGTTGACCAGGATACGAAGCGATAGCTTATTGTTAGTATTTAATTATTTCTTCTAACAAGATGAGATAAAACCAAGTATACACTTTGATGAGCATGGTTTTGATTAAGATCAAAAAAACAAGATTTAGGCTAGAGAAGGATGATTGAAGTGATGAAATATTCAATACCACATAGGGAAGGTAAAAAACCATAGAAGGTACCACAGAGGGAAATCTTAGCCACGAAGGTAGGAGTGTTTATTATTTTAGCTCTTAGGCATATTTTTAGGCATGCCTTTTAGGCATGATAATCATTATCCTTAAAAGAAATGCAAATCTCTATTATTTTCTTCTTGTGAGCTGCATAGAAAAGTGTTTTGTTATATAAGGCGCATTAAACTCTTGAGATCATCACAAGTATATGTAGGAAACAACGTGTCATTGTGAGTAAGCTATTGTGAGAAAGTGCCTGAAACATTTGTTGAAATGTTCCCATACAGTCATGAATGAGATTTGTAGGGAATAAGTTAGTGTTTGCCCCTTCGAAAATAGTACTATTAATGAAATATTAAGTACTTTTTTTACCATATGTTTTTAACTCCTAAACTTTCTTTATATTTAGAGGATGAGAATTGTAAGTTTATAAGAAGATGTTTGGGATTGCATATTATAAGGATTATTGGCTCACGGAGTGTTTATAACATAAAAAGTTAAACATTTTGAAAGTGTTCTTATTCCTATCTGCTTATTGCCGTATTTATGTATGGCCGATGCTTATTAGTCATAAGCATAAACTGAATATATGCAGTCCTCACCAATCTTAGGTTGTCAGTTACTATAAACTTAGCTTATGGTTTCATATAAATTTGTGACAATTTTAAGACTTTATTTTATTTAGAGTTTAGTTTTTATCTAACCGAATTACATGTATTTGCAATTTTGCATGTATCTTCAGCAAATATTGAAATGAGAACACTTTGCAAGCATGGTAAGCACTATCCAACGAAAGTCGGATGAAAAAAGATGAGAAATCAAATGATACTAATCTCAATGTTCCTTCCATTGATTTAGAAGAGATGAGAAAAAACTCTGCAATTTGCTTGATGTAAATCGACTAATTGGGGTAATTGGTAAAAATATAAAACTAGTGGTAAAGATTTTTTCTCTAACCGAATTATTTCCTTATATCTTACTGCCTAGTAATCACAGCTTTATACCAATGCTAAATTGATGTAAATTTCATATTTAGTATTCTAAGATTCCAAGATTCCTTAAAAGCTAAATTACAGTAGTCTTATGGGATAATGGGAATAAACCAAATTTACCAGCTAAATTTACCAAACTAAATTTACCTTTTGTTGGACTTATAAGTCCAAATTCTTGTACTCCTAAGATTAATTCAGATACTACTACTATGTATTTATTTTACAGACATATTTTCCAACCAATAAGGTTGTTAGTATAGGATTGATGACATGTCAAATTTGACAGTTATTATAGGTAATATGGTTAGGAATTCGTTTGTGGCAGTTATGTGTGAAGGGGTGTGACTTTTGATCAAAAGGAACCAATACAACCTTTCATTCACATCTGTACACAAACTATATATATCATTGTATCCACAGATTTATTAATCAATCAATATAGTTATTATCTCTTGTTATATTTCCCTCCAAATTTCGTTTACACAAGTACTACTTTTCCTCTGCACATTTCACAAACTCACCCATTCACAGATTCACTACAATATGGTAAACACAAATTACTTTATTGAAAACAAGTGGTCTAATCCAAACACTAGATCTGTTGGCACATCTAAAATGTGGCATCAGAGCCAAAAACTTGGTAGAAACACTCACAACAGATCTCAAACTGAATTCGTCCAAAGACACATCAAAAGAGAAAATGAATCTGCACTGGGCAACCAAATCAAACAAATTTCAAAAGAATCCAAGGATATGCTGAGAAAGAAATTGGAAGAGATACATGTGCATAACAATAGGTTATCACAAAAGAAGGCAACAATTGAAAGACACAAAAATTATGTCTGTTTCAATTGCAGACTAAGGGGGCACATAGCAAGGGATTGTCCAAAAGAAGAAAGTCTCACTGAAGATGTTGGACTTGGTATCATCACAGACAAATCAAAGGTCCAAGTAACATACCCAGAATTCATCCATCTTTCCACAGATTTCATGGTGGAAGGCACTGATGAACAAGGATGGAATCAAATATGGTATGTAAGCAATAGGATCAACAGGCATGTATGCTCTAACATGCATCTTTTTTCAAAATTGAAAGAAAAATTCACAGTGGAAAGATTGAAGATCAAAAGAAATTCATGTTTATACATGGAATAGGAGAAGTACAGATCAAAATTGGATCTGAGATTTTCATAATCCCTGGTGTTCACTATACACCAGAGATATCTCTCAATATACTCTCTGCATCACAAATGGAGGCACAAGGGCTTGAACTCACTTTCAAAGGAAATAGGTGTAAACATATTCCAATGTTTAAGATCTCTGCAGATTGTAACTTTTTATGTAGATAAGATGAACCAGAAACAGAATGATTACATGGAAGGCTATTTTAGGATGCTTGATGAGGATTCTCAATACAGAGAAGAACACACAGAACACAAGGATGATCAAACAGCAGTCACAATCACTCACAAATGCAATATTTGTGAAGAAAATGGTCACATTGACTACATGTGTCCACAGAATTCCATGACTGCAGAAGATAATGATTTTGCCATTCCAAAAGGTGTAAATCTTCCAATACCTATTAATTCTTTTAAAGACTGCATTTCATTCTTAGATTTAATCAAGGATGACACTTTAGTCAGTCATGAATGGAATATTTTTAGGGAAAATTTCATCAAAGCATATACATGGTTCTATTCTGTCTATTTAAAAAAGAATCTACCAGGTTCCTTACCACCCAGAATCAATGGGGTAGAGATCCATTTAATGGATCTACACAAACTTGCTGAAACACTAGGAGGATATCTTAGTGTAGATTTTTCAAACAAATTTTCCTTTATTGCTGAAACTTTTGGTCTAAAAAAGAAATATGGCCATGAATTAAAGGAATGTTACAACCAATATTTGAATGTTTTCAACTGTTTTTATAAAACAACAAGGGTGTCACATTATGAGGCAGAAGAACATGCTTCAAAGGGCAAAGGAAAATGCCAAGAAGGTCGAGATGATCAAGTGACCAATTTCCCTACTATTGACATTCAAAAACACAAGAAGGTTGAAGACTTTGGGGTGAAACTTGAAGAACCCACTGATGTTTATCAAGAACATCATTTCAGCACTCATTATCATGAAGGAACAACAAGCAAGGACAACAAAGGGAACCAAGCAAGCCATGACTACATGGATGACTTTACAGTCATAGTTTGATGAAGACAGAAGAACAAGCAATTTGAACTTAGGGGGGATGTTGGATTTATAAGTCCAAATTCTTGTACTCCTAAGATTAATTCTGATACTACTACTATGTATTTATTTTACAGACATATTTTCAAACCAATAAGGTTGTTTGTATAGGATTGATGACATGTCAAATTTGACAGTTATTATAGGTAAGATGGTTAGGAATACGTTTGTGGCAGTTATGTGTGAAGGGGTGTGACTTTTGATCAAAAGGAACCAATACAACCTTTCATTCACATCTGTACACAAACTAAATATATCATTATTGTATCCACAGATTTATTAATCAATCAATATAGTTATTATCTCTTGTTATTTTTCCCTCCAAATTTCGTTTACACAAGTGCTACTTTTCCTCTGCACATTTCACAAACTCGCCCATTCACAAATTCACTACAATATGGTAAACACAAATTACTTTATTGAAAACAAGTGGTCTAATCCAAACACTAGATCTGTTGGCACATCTAAAACCTTTACAAATACTGAATTGCCACGTCAATTTTTATACACTTACATGTCTTTGTGCCATTGGTGGTACGGAAGACCTGTTAAGTTGAAATGTGAATTTAATTAAAAATTTACATAACCAGCATTCAATATGCATTATATAAAGGCTAAACTGTACAAAGTTTTATCTCACTTTTCTTTGAGAATGCCGATTGGATCAACTGAATGAACTAAGCAACAAAGAGAGTAGTAAGTTACATTCATTCGCTTCTTCAACACGTTGTCGTTGATAAATTGAAAGTATGTTTAGGAATTTGCTATTTCGGGCTTGAGTTCAGATGTTTGCTATTTCGTGCCAATTATTGTTCATACCCCCTAATTTCTCAAATCTAGTAAGTTTTCAAGACGTTGACTGATTTCTTTTTTCCTATGTACTTGCTCAATAGATATCAAAGCATGATTAGATCTCTTAGGAAAATTACTTTGGTTTATATTACTCTAATTTTTTGTTACATATTAAATTTCTAAGTTTTATTTCATTTGTGCTAATGTCATGAGAATAAAATAAAAAGTTGTTCTGGTAATGGGATACACTAGTACAATGGGGAGCACTCCCGTCGACCTTTCTTCGACGGTCCCGTCGTCTAGTCGACGGCAAGGAGTGCTCCCGTCGACATGACGACGGAAGCAGGACGACGGCAGTGCTCCGTCGGGAACGTCCTTCCCGTCGACAGTCCCGTCGACAAACAGTGGGTCCCACGTCATTTTCAGTCAACCAAAATGTGTGTCTGTCAAATCCGTCCCGTCGACAAGTCGACGGGAACGTAAATATAATTAACAAATTAGTTAACTAATCTTAATATAATTATTGAATTCTTTTAATTGTCCCGTCGACAAGTCGACGGGAACATTAAAATACTATTATTTTTTGATTGATGGTCCCGTCGACATGTCGACGAGACCATTTAAATTCCAATTTTTATATTTGATGGTCCCGTCGACATGTCGACGAGAACATTTAAATACCATTTTTTTATATTTGATTGTCCCGTCGACATGTCGACGGTACTATCAAGAATATAAGTGTTTTTGGCTTGTTGGTGCCGTCGACATGTCGACGGTAAGATTATTACACCCTGCTAATAGCAGGGTGGAAATGCAGCAGATTTCCAGATTTTTCCGGAAAAATCTACCAAAACCTGTAATACCAAAACCTGTAACTACAAACTATAACCACTCAATATCAACATATCCTAACATATACAACTCAACATCGGCTAAAACACTTGCAAATTATCGCTAAACACCCTCAAATGCATTAAAACATATAAAGTCTACAAAACGGGGTGTGGCGATATCTAAACCTAGCTGTCATATCCACAAATGTTTCAATACCCGCGATGTTCAAGTCGCCAAAATGTTAAACTACAAAGTACTAAGTTAAGGATCATCGATACTAAGTTAAACTACATAATATTGTTTCAAACCATAAGTACAACACAAAATACCTCCACATCCCCAAGTCACTCATCATGATCACTATCATCACCATCCAAATCTTCGAAATATTCGCTCCCGCTCCCGCCAGCTCCACTCCCACTCCCGTCAGCTCCACTCCCACTCCCGCCAGCTCCACTACCCGATCCATCCACATGCTGAGAACTCGCCTGACTAATATACTAGGACCATAGTGGGTTGGTCGAGGCAAAACCCATCAACAAATCGAGCTTCTGCTGCATGCTCCTGCGTTCTTCAGCATCTTGGGCCATCTTCTTCTTAGCTTCAGCAAGCTCAGCAGATATCTCCGCAACACCTAAACACGAAATAATCAAAATTTAAAAACAGCCATTGCAATACATAAATTGAGTCATGAGTAATCTATAATTAATATTATCACACTGTACCTGGAGGTGGAGGCGGGGTGCATGGTACTGGTGGCCTGCGTGTGCCGGGTGGTACCCTACCCCGTCCGGCTATGTGGCCCACTGGCCCCGCTGCTTGCCCTTCAAAACCATAGCCAGTATCTGCTCCTCCGTATACGCCACCCCTTCAGGCGTATTCGCACCGAGATCTCTAAGCCGAACCATTTCTTCCTATTTAGTTGAAAAAATTGAGAAAATTAATATATATGTCGGGTTAATTACCAGATTATGTTTCAATTAATCATTAAAGTGCGTATTTAGGGAAATAAATATATAAATAAAAAAAATTAAAAAAAACGATACTTACATATTGTACCCGGGCCTCGTCCTGCAACCAAACACCATTCTTGTCGCAATGTGTATCGTAAAAACT
The DNA here is from genome assembly GCA_014162995.1 of Artemisia annua. Classification (NCBI taxonomy): domain Eukaryota; kingdom Viridiplantae; phylum Streptophyta; class Magnoliopsida; order Asterales; family Asteraceae; genus Artemisia; species Artemisia annua. The sequence goes on from LBNU01017925.1 coordinate 18,234, forward strand.
CTGGATGAGCGACGGGTATTTCTTGTTGGTCTGAAATTGTATACACATGCATATAAGTAATATATTTCAATTAAACACTATATATATTTCAATTAAACTTAAATACTATATATATTTCAATTAAACTTAAATACTTTTATAAA
>LBNU01017925.1:19154-93416 GCA_014162995.1 Artemisia annua
GTCTAACAATAACACACAAAGCATATATTTTAAGTTAAACAATTAATAGCATATAAACAATTGTTTGGTTTTCGGCTTACGTTTCATAAGCTTATTTTTTGTGACTTATTTTTCAAACTATTTGGTTTATATAAGTTTATCATGTCATGATAAGCTTATGTAAGGTAAAAAGTTTCAAAATAAGGCATAAAAATTTAGCTTAAGATACATAAGCCGAGAACCAAACATTCACAAATCCACTAACAATCACATATATATACACAAATTCATTTTTTTCACTTTTTTCATAACCAAACGCAAAATAGATTTTTTTTTTCTTTCTTTTACTAGTTTTTCATAACCAAACGCAAGCACTAACTTTCTTTCCACTAACATAGCGACGGTTTTTCTGTCGCTGGGTCGTCGCTAAAGCGTCACTAATTCTGAACCATTGTGACTATTACGAAAAGAAGTGTCTCTAAGGCCATTTGAAGGGGTATTGTGACTGTTTTGAAGGGTCACCATGTGCCTATATATAGAGGACGAATTTCTCACTTTGGATTCATAAAAAACACACAAACATCATTCATTTTCATCAAGTAACATAACCGATTCGCTAGATTCAAGTTTCATACTTGATTTGATTGTTGTATCCTCTAAACAGTTCGTACTAGATAGGACGAATTTCTGTTTAAGGACACTGCTTATCGCAGGCCTCAATTTGTTGTTGTAATCTTACGATTATATACAAAACAATTTGTATTACGTTTATATTATTCCTAACACCTCTTGATCGCAGGTTTTAGTCCAACAATATTCAGCGTCATCTTGATACTATTGGCGACGTACGTCAAGCAATGAGCCTGCTGACCTCGTAAGGTTATCTTCAACGTAAGTAGCAAGCTTTACTTGTTTCAGACAAATGTCTTAACTCTTAACAATGTTTGTTGGATCTTATTAAGCAGGACCATGTTTGGGGCCAAACATGAGAGGCTATAGTTTTAAAAAAATCATATGTTTCATTTTTGCAGATGCAGTAGGTTTCTGGATCTTGCTAGACAGTCATTTGTCTTGAAGGTTGTGAACTTTGAGAAAATTTCTATCGAAGATTACCAAGAGCATTGTCATGTGAATGACCTTCTTTGCCTATGTGCCTGAGCTGGAAATCTTGCTGCTGAGTCTAGGCTCGGAAAGGTTGTATTTAAAAACTGGCGACATCATTTTCTTTAAGTATTTACATATGTCAATAATTTATTTAACCTCACTATAGGTGTAAAAAGTGTCAATAAATAGATTAGAAAAACTATTTATTAAGATTACGAGGGACTTTTTTGATAAAAAAATTATAATATAGGAGGTCGTAAATACTTTGGTGTACTATGGTTTAAAACTTTAAATCTGTTTCATTTTCAACTATTTTTTTTACCCGTTTGACGCGCCAAAAAATAAATAAACAGGTTACCGACTTTGACAAGAATGGTGTACCCTTTTGAATCCTGTATCTTAGATGTAGCATTTCAACTCATAGATAAATAGGTCAATTCAGACTATGTGTTATCTCTAAGGGGTCAAACAGATCACATAAGTGGGTCGAAAGTTGCCCTTAGTGTGCCATAAATCCTTCCGAGTCATTTCACTCACAAACTTAGCCCATTTTTATGACAATGAAGTTTCTGTAATCATATTTTACAATAAAAAAATTAAATTTTAGACAAAAATAATTTAAGATCAATCCAACCCATACCAATCATGTGTATGTGTGTGTTTATAACAGGCTATACTTAACTATGATGATTTTTTCTTGAGTATAACATTGAAGCACGATGACCCACTTTCTACTCAGAATGCTGATACTAATGGAGTTCTTATCTGCCACAAACTTGTGTGAGTGTACATACGTCATGCTAGTGAGTCAGAGTTTGATAGAAAGTTAATGTGTAGCCGTTTAATCAGCTACATAAACTCAGTGTTGGGATATGATGTGATTTCTGCAAGTCGATTGGACAGTACGCTCCAAAAGATGTCTTGTTACTATAGGCAAAGATATTTTGAACGAATATCATCTTAGTTTGCAAGAAATTTGTCCCCGGGTACGGTCAATAGTACCATGCCTCAGCTAAAACCAGAAACGGGAGTATTGCTGCGTGAGAATCGATCTGCTTGCAGCATATATAGTCTACTTAACTTGTAGCTTTTACTACATTTGTTTGCCCCTATGTGTGACTGTAGTGTCATTATCTGGTGAGCGTTTTTTAGCCATTTTCTTCACATCATAGTACAAAGTTGGCTACTTTTGGTATCTTCGTCAGTTATCAAAATGAGCACGCTTTGCAAGTCCAACACAAAGCAGAAAAAATATGAGAGTTATATGGCAGTGAACTCAATCATGTACTACTAGTCTTTATCGTTCTACTTTGTTGTTCTTATTCTTTTTGCATGTTACTTCTATGATTCACACAAACTCAAAAATGCTAAAATATCATTTTGATGCTTCCAGCTTCCTAAATACATACGAGTAGTTAATTACAAATGCTAAAAATATATACTCTTTTATGAATCCGAGTCTTATATATATTAGGGAAAATTACGAAAGTAGAACGGTCGCCCTAGTGCATATCACTTTCTAGATCTTAAATTTTCAAAAGTCCAAAATAGACGGGCGACTGGGCAACTTGTACAACGCAACCATGAGTCAACAAGTGTCAAAATATGATACCTGATTTATTGTTTTATTCGGGTGACTAGGACACGTGTCAAACGTAGACAAAGGTTGCCCCAAAAAAGAGTCGCACCCGGTCTATTTTGGACTTGTGAAAAAAAGAGGGTAGAAAGTGATATGCACTAGGGCGACCGGTCTATTTTTGGAATTTTCCCTGTATATTAAGTCAATCACTTAAGTACTATCTAGATGTCGTGTTTAGTAATCAAGGTTCTAACTCACCAATTTCATGTTTAGTAATCAAAGGTTCCTTATTACAGTGAACTTCTTGGAAAGTGGATAGATATACTAACTCACCGACTAAATTTACCTTTACACGTCCTCAAATGAGTTCCGTTTTACTACGTATACTAATTATATAATGCAGGNTAGTTAATTACAAATGCTAAAAATATAATTCTTTTATGAATCCGAGTCTTATATATATTAGGGAAAATTACGAAAGTAGAACGGTCGCCCTAGTGCATATCACTTTCTAGATCTTAAATTTTCGAAAGTCCAAAATAGACCGGGTGATTGGGCAACTTGTACAATGCAAACATGAGTCAACAAGTGTCAAAATATGATACGTGATTTATTTTTTTATTCGGGTGACTAGGACACGTGTCAAACGTAGACAAAGGTTGCCCCAAAAAAGACTTGCACCCGGTCTATTTTGGACTTTTGAAAAAAAGATGGTAGAAAGTGATATGCACTAGGGCGACCGGTCTATTTTTGGAATTTTCCCTGTATATTAAGTCAATCACTTAAGTACTATCTAGATGTCGTGTTTAGTAATCAAGGTTCTAATAAACTCACCAATTTCATGTTTAGTAATCAAAGGTTCCTTATTATAGTGAACTTCTTGGAAAGTGGATAGATATACTAACTCACCGACTAAATTTACCTTTACACGTCCTCAAATGAGTTCCGTTTTACTACGTATACTAATTATATAATGCAGGTATATGCAAAAAAAAAACAAAAAAAAAAAAAAAAAAAAAAAAAAAAAAAAAAAAAAAAAAAAAAAAAAAAAAAAAAAAAAAAAAAAAAAAAGTAACTCCCAATACCATCTTCCACGGGTTATGGGTCCCAATACCGTCTTCCACGGTGTATGGGGGAGGTTGAGACGTAGACAACCATACCCCTACCTAATGCAGGTATATGCGTGTCTTAGTAAAATTGGTTGTATTAAAGACCTGTTACGTCATTTCGTTGAAATATGAAATGAATGAGTTTGTGTATTTAATCACCGCTGGAATTATGCAAAGTAGGTGGATCTCTCGAGGCTATATATATCTATCTTACACCCGAAGGATTTATATAACTTTTCTGTGCTTTTGCTTTGAGTACTGCACTTTGTAAGTAACAATGCTTCACTTCTTCTACTCATTATCTTGAATATATAGAATGTTTAACGTTGTTCCCAGTTTGTATAGATTTTGTTCCTATTTACTCGAATCTATAAGCTTTTTCAATGGCATAGTTAGTTTTTCATTTAGTATTTGCAGAATTTTATAAGAATTTATAAGGAATTTTGTTGGTACTAAATAAATGCTATTTAATCTTTGTTAATTTTTTATCATCTTTTTTGAAGAATCTATAATAAAATTGCTTTTTTATTACATGACTGCCATTCCGAAAGCAAAGAAGATGGTGGGAATATTGAGCTTGCCCGTTGACATCTTGACTATGATCATGGTCATTGTCGCAACCTCTGGAAATGGAGCCAGAGACCTTGCTTGGATATCGGCAACGTAAATCACTTGCTTTTTCCTTTATTTTCGTTTCATAATGTTACATGAATTGCTTAAACCTGTGATTTCTTTGAAAACGTTATGCAGTTGCAAGGACTTTAAGGAGGTTGCTAAACAAGCGTCTGTGTTAAAGATGTTAAATTTTCGAGATTCTATATCTACTTGTACCCTTGATTACAGAAAGCATCGTCATCCAAAAGACATCCTTTTCTTATGTGCCAGATACGGAAATCAGATTGCTGAGTCCAGTTTTGGAAAAGTAACCGACTTTTAACATATTATCTATTTTTTATCTGTTTAACGGGGAGACTAATGATGATCTAATTGTGTTTCATGAATTCTTAACAGGGTATTTTGGATGGCGATTATTGGTGTTGGCTAATGACTTTCTTAAACAGTAATCCTGTCCGTGATGAAAGTGGGTCAATTATCTGTGGACCCTTATGGCACCCGAGACTTGTGAGATCATTCATCCTTCATGGTAGATGTCAACACATTTCTAAGATATTTGTCCCTTTGCACAGATACATAGTCTCAAATTCTATACTCAAAGAGACTCGTCCATACTGTGCACCTTCAGAAATCATGGATATGTGCCAGTATGAGCAAACAAGAGCAGATATACTTTCATACATTACTCAATATGCTAAAAGTACAGGACGTCCCATAGAAGACTTCATGGTGGAGCCGAATAAGCGGCCAACTAGTTTAGCACATCGTGAAAACGTGATTGCCGTGTTTGATCTGCTCTTCCCCCCACCTCCCTTTTGAGTCTTTGGATGTTGCTATATATATATGTGTCCTTTTGGGACTTCAAATAAGTGATATAAGTAAAGTTTTGTGGTAACATATGTCTATTATTCATAACTCTTACATATATCGGAACTACTTAATATCCTATCAAGGTATGTGTTTGGTTTCGTTTACATCATAACATATCAGATAACGAAAAAATTGTTTCAAACATTAGGAATACTAGCTACATGTTCGATTTAATGTTATATAAAGGCAATTAATCTTCGAAATGCATGTTGGATATTGGTGTTTGATCGACTTGTTTATCATGTGAAAGTCATAAATCTTGTATTAGCATTTGATAATCACGATGTTAATTGCCCGTGCATTGCATCGGGAAATCGAGATAAACGCATCGAGTACCGATATTACTTTTTTATAAAGTAGCTTCTATCCTTCTAAATCTATATCTATACTACATATAAAGGAAAAAGAGTCAAAGTGGAAANTGGTTTCGTTTACATCATAACATATCAGATAACGAAAAAATTGTTTCAAACATTAGGAATACCGCTACATGTTCGATTTAATGTTATATAAAGGCAATTAAATCTTCGAAATGCATGTTGGATATTGGTGTTTGATCGACTTGTTTATCATGTGAAAGTCATAAATCTTGTATTAGCATTTGATGATCACTAGATGTTAATTGCCAGTGCATTGCATCGGGAAATCGAGATAAACGCATCAAGTACCGATATTACTTTTTTATAAAGTAGCTTCTATCCTTCTAAATATCATTGATTGATCATTTGATCTTATTAAATAAATTACAAGAAACCAACATTTTCATCCATCAATATCTATAGTTTTATACTACTTTATAATAGAGATTATACATTCTCTCCTATTAAATATTTAAGATTTTCTAATATAGATTTTAAGTAATTACAAATAAAATAGCACTACTTACAACTATTCAAAGCACAAATACAATCATTAAATCACATACAATTAATACACTAATTAAATCACCCCTTCACTAAAATATACAATCATTTTACCACATGGTACAATGCAATTAAGCTACTAAGCTAAACATATGAATTTGTAGTCTCATCAATGAATATATTTTATTCACTTGTTGCACTTTATAAAATATCGTTAACCATTTTATATATTGATTAGTTGCCCGTAACGGACATGCGAACACAATACTAAATATTTGGTGACGTTAACATTTATCTTAAGGTACCCGTCGCCGCAACGCGTGGATACCCTACTAGTATAACATTAAACGGTTGATACTTAATTAAGTGAGATGGTATGGTGCATATTTTGTAGTCTTGAATGCAAAATTATGCAAAATCTTATACATTTATATATATAACACAAAAAACAAAAACAAACAAAAAAAACAAAAAAAACAAAAAAAAAAACAAANAAAAAAAAAAAAAAAAAAAAAAAAAAAAAAAAAAAAAAAAAAAAAAAAAAAAAAAAAAAAAAAAAAAAATAAAAAAAAAGAAAAAAAAAAAAAAAAAAAAAAAAAAAAAAAAAAAAAAAAAAAAAAAAAAAAAAAAAAAAAAAAAAAAAAAAAAAAAAAAAAAAAAAAAAAAAAAAAAAAAAAAAAAAAAAAAAAAAAAAAAAAAAAAAAAAAAAAAAAAAAAAAAAAAAAAAAAAAAAAAAAAAAAAAAAAAAAAAAAAAAAAAAAAAAAAAAAACAAAAAAAAAAAAAAAAAAAAACAAAAAAAAAAACAAAAAACAAAAAAAACAAGAAAAACAAAAAACAAAAAAAACATAAATTCCGAAACAAAATTAATGTGAAGAAAAAGAATAAAAGCATTTAATGTACTAGACGAGTACCCGTGCATAGCAACAGGCCGGATTATAGCGGCATATAGTTATAGTGATGCTTTGGTTAAGTGTTTTGTGTAACGTTTTGTATAACTATAGTTGTTTGCCGCTAGAAAATCCCGTTGTTATGCATGGGTACTCGTCTAGTTATGTTCGAAACCTCCAATATGCATATGCCTCTTTTTATACATAACCCATTGATATATGTTCGCAAATCAAAAGTAAAGTGATCAACTATCATCTAAGGAAAATAGCAATATTTTTGTTTAGTAATATTTTTCATTTAAATAAACTAATCAAGTATCACTTAATTTTTTATACATATAAATGCTTTTTTATCATACAGATTATGGAAACTATTTAAAATTTCATTTAGAAGTTTGTATTAACACATTGGGATACAGTCGTGTTTCCTTCAATAATTTCCGTGTCCAGCCTTGCATTTTTAGTTTTCACTTTTTCACTTTCAAGAAAAGGTGATTTTTCCTAAAGAAAATGATGTAAATGCATTATAAATAATATAGATAATATAGATATAGATTACTAAATTTAGTTACCCACTCATGGTAAAGAAGTATACTTAAGTTCATTTTATTGTCGGCTTTAGTCGCGTCACACATTCAAACCTATTCTATAGTATTAATATCAAAACTAACACATAAAACAGGAAAAAGATGCGTCTAATATAAATAAATGGGTGAAGGTGAAGTGTACAAAAAAATGCAACAACGCCGATATTGTTATATTTTAATGAAATGTAATCCAATGAAAAAATGGCAACCAAACCACAGAACAAAGTGAAATAAATAAAATAAAGGGAGCACTCGAAGCTTGTTGCAATGTAATTATTGTTTCCAAAGATAGTTTAGTTTCTTAAGATAGTTTCTAAGTTGACAAAGATAGATTAACAAAGAGTAATTTAGTCAATTGCTTAATTTAGTTTTTTCACTTTTCACTTGTTGACTTTTTTATCATTTTCTCTTTATAGATAGTATAGATTAAACTAAAATACCCTTTAATTACTATTTATTCCATAACACTTTCTTTTTGAACACCATAACACTTTCAAAATTAATATATTGGTTAGATACACTCATACACAAGCTTTCTTTAAACTTTTGATGAGCTTATTATTGAGTCCATGAACCAGATGTTGTATGGGCTTGAGCCATGAGTTATGGACCTATGGCCGATGAGCCACATGAACCAGATACACCAGTTTGTTTGTAAGGCACATTGCACATTCATGCATAACTTTTTCAAAGAATTCTACTTGTCTTTATGGATTTCTTAAACTCTATGATTGATGTATAAATATATTTACATGAAGCTACATGAAGTAATAAGAGCAAGTGAAACATAGTCACGTACACCGGTAAACGAAAAATACTCGAGGTGAAAGGTATTCGCGACACCCATAGAGCATGATTTGTAGTTTAAAAGATTCATTTTTTTAAGTATTTATAGTTTCCGTTTTGAGAAAAAGTGCATCCGTTTTGAGAAAAAGTGCATGTTGTTTTGGATCCGTCAGTCACTTACACTGTGTTCTCGAGTTAGATTTAAGAAAAAATAATAATAATAAAGTAGAAAGGAAACAGTAATTGTTGTGTTCGTGAGTAGCACTTGAAGAGAAAAAAATGGACTAAAAGTAACTATAATTTTTGGTTGATTTTTAAATTAAAGTATTTCCTCTAAAAATTTGGAGAAAAATGTTTACTTCACATTACTTTGTTTTTCTTTACTAACAAAACTCAAAAACAGAGTGTTAGCAGTAGTGTTGCATAAAGAGATTATATTATGACATGCTTTGATGTGGGTGTACATTGCATATGCTCCAAATGACTATAGGCACATGCCAAACAAACTTTGTACGTTCATTAAGATTAGAAGCAAATTTGTTATAGGAATATGCTTGGAATATTTCATGTTTACACTAACTTTTGAAACACTTTTGAACCTTTGCAAAGAATATTGTCCAATACCCAAAATAACTACGACTGATCGTAATGATTGTGAGTGTGTGTTCGTGAGGGGTCACCACCTCACGAATGAGACCCAATACACCTTTCTCCACTCACACGTTACATAGCAAAAAAAAATACATACGAAAGGTGAGCCATTCACCTCTCGGAAACCGTGCATCCTTTTGTGTTTAAATATTTTTATTTTATTTGTGAGTGTGTGTGGGGGGTATTTATTGGGTATATTTGTATAAAGTGTGTATATTAATGAAAGGTGATGATAATGTGACCACTACGGGAGTATGGGTAAAAGATGAAAGAGAGTGAAATGAAGTGGGAAGAAAGAGAATGTTGAAGTGTTGCTGAAATGAAAGATGAGTGGGCAGTCACTATTACTTTTGGCCTAAGAAGATGCTTCATGAATTCTATATGTTCATAAAAACTTAGTAAGAACCATTCAAACACAATAATTAAGTGAATAATAATACAAACACAAATATGTTTACAAGTTTAACTGAAAATTATAATACTAAGTTTTTATGGGTATTTTAAATGGTATAAGTGTTTGAACATTTACCTTTAGATAGTTAAACAAACCCTAGGTAAGATAACACATTTAGGTATTTAGATTTTAGATTGTACATGGGTGGCAATTTAGGGCCGGATTAGCGAGTTCTGATTAGAACGACTCAATTAGGACATAGCATGTTAAACGTGTTTTTCGATCTTTTTCCCGATTAATTTACAGGATTTGAATCTATCACTACACACTCAAACTCGGTAAAGTCTTCTCAAAAATAAAATAAGTAGGTCCGAAAAGTATAGGCCAAATAATCCGTCTGTCGTAAACTAATTGTTCCCCGGCATAATAGACGATTTAAGAATAGCATAACCATTCTTGTTTTTTCTTATTTTATTTTTTCGCGAAATAACATTCTTTGCGAAATTTGAAAAATTGACTTCAAGCAACTCGATCAAATTGCTCAATGTATTATTTCAGTAACTAATTAAGGTTTTCCATTTTTAGGTCTCGGAGAAAGCGTACGTTGCCTAACCTAATTAATCCCGAGACCGTTGCTAATTATTCTCCTGGGACGTACACAACTAGCGACGTTTGAACATAACTTATTTCTTATATAAACAATTTCTAGAGAATTGTTCAATTCGCCAAATATAAAAAATAAAAAATTACACAAACAAACCCTGAGGTTTATCTGTCATTGCAAAACATGTCCCCCAAAAACTAACGACACAACCAAAATCATTTAGGGGCCAAACGTGTAACAAGATTCTTTTGTCTTTTTTCTGAAAATTTACACAAACAGACCTTGAGATTTAACTGTTGCTGCATATTAGGTCCTGAGGACAAATGATATAACAAAATCAATTCTCAGGGCCAAACATGTAACACAAATTTACATAACCATCCCTTCAGACTACCTTTCATTTCAAATATCATCGCTAGGTTAATTCGTAAAATAGTCCCTGTTAGTTGTTGGTCGTTGTGAAATCCATCCTTAAAGACCAATTATGTAACAAAAGTTTACATATTTGGTCTTTGTAGTTTACCTGATCTTGCAAAAATTATCCCTAAACACTTGGGCTACGCTTAGTTAGAAAAAAGAAAATTCTTAATTTTCTAATTTTAGATTTGTCAAAAAGAAAGAGAAAATTTAATTTTCTATAAAATATAGAAAACCCTTCATATGATATTGCTTTTTATTCTAAAAAAAAAACCCAAGAGGTTAAAAAGGGAACAACTTCTGTTTTGTAGAGAAATTGATGGGAAACATTGATTTGAATTCACTTTATTTTGCTTGTTTTGTACAAAACATTCGGTTAAAAACAAAAATATTTTCTTTCAACTAAACACACGTAACGAAAACCCCGCGCTCCGCTGCGAAACACCATACAAAATCCTTAGTTTGAAAAAATCTCCAAACTATACAAGAGAGACATGACTCATTAGCAATGTTTTGAAAACCCGATTTTCAACCCAATCGAGTCACCAGGCACCGGGTCAACCCGATTTTCAATTTATTATTTTCATTATTTTCGATCGGGTCAACAGTTCGACAACCGAGTCAACACGGGTTTTTATTAAAAAAAATTTGAAAAACCAAAACCCGGCCGGACTTCGAGAACTGAGTTGACCCGGGTAACTCAAAACCCGGCGGCTAACCGGTTAACCCGGTTTTAGAAACCCGGGTTTTTTACCCCTCTTCTTGACCGGAACACTGCTCATGAGGCTCTTATAAAGCGTGTGAAAATTAGGAAATAAAACCCACCACCATTTTTCATTGCCATTTGTAACAACTTCTTCATTTTTTCTTGTTCTTCTTCTGCTAACAAACAAACAAAAAGGTAACAAAAACCCTTAAACCATCTCATTTTTTATTCATTTTTACTGACAAATTTTGATCTTTTTTTTTTTTAAATTTGAAGGGTAAAAAAAAAGAAAGAATCTTGAAATGGGTCGATTATTTGTGGTGAATCTTGAAGATGGAAATGTTTACACCTGTAAACATTGTCATTTGCATTTGGCTCTTTCTCATCACATCATCTCCAGGGTATTTTAACCTTTTATATATATATATATATATATATNTTTTTTTTACATTTGGATTATTGGGTTTTGTGATTTAGTGTTTTTTGTTCATACCCTTTTGAAAAGATGTGTTTTTATGATGAAATGAATGTGTTTTTAAGGGTTTGATGGTTTAGGCTTGTGTAGATTATTGTATAAATTAGTCCGCCAAAAAGCCGGAAATTATGTCTGTTTTTGGGTTTAATGGTTTAGTATTGTGGGTTCATGTTTTAGGTTTGTATAGATTATTGTGTAAATTAGTCGGCCAAAAAGTCGGAAATTATGTCTGTTTTTGGCTTTTTTTTTGGGTTTTTGTGTGTTTTTGGGTTTAATGATTTAGTATTGTGGAATCGTATTTTAGGTTTGTATAGATTATTGTATAAATTAGTCGGCCAAAAAGTCGGAAATTATGGTTTATTGGTTATGTATATGTCTGTTTGGCTTTTTCGGTTTTTGGGTTTTTAAGGGTTTGATGATTTAGTATAGCTTATAAGCTAGTCGACCAAATAGTCAGAAAGAAACCGTGGCTACCCAATACAGAAAACTATATGTTAAAGTTTGAGTTTATGGTGGTTATGGGTGTGTTTGGCGCAGTGGGTTTAGGAGCGGTGAGCGTTCAGCATTGTGGTTTTAGTTATTGTTTGGCAAAAGCAACAAGTAGCTTTATCTTTTTTTATTCAGAATTCCCTTTTCAATGCTCTATGAAGTAGCATTTAGGATCTGTGATGATACAAAATTAATTACGTCATTTTACAAATTATGATTACAGCCTACAACTACGTTACCAAACGTTTTTATAGCATTTAGTTTATACCCTTTTAGTAAGAATTGTTTTTATGATGAAATGAGTTGGGTATGAATATGAATGTGTTTGTTTGGTTTATTGGATTTTATGGTTCTTGTCGAATATTTTGTGTAATTTGTTATGTGAATGTTTTAGGGGTTTATGATTATGTTTATACATTAGCGAACATGGTATTGTCTTAATTTATGGTGTTTCATTTGGTTAACCATGGTTTCAAACCTTTTGGCCGACTAATACACGCCACTCAGATTCAAACGGGATTGTTTAATTTATGGTGGTTTAGGTCTATGATGATTAGAAGATGAATATATCTATGTGATGATGTTTAAGGGTTTTATGATTTAGTGTTTTTACTTTATACCCTTTTAGCAACATGTATTTTTATGATGAAATGAATTGGTTTATTAGGTATTGGAATTTATGTTTCCTGTGAAACCTTTCTAGTCTATTGTTTAAGGGTAGTAATGATTTAGTATTTTAGGTTCATATTTTAGCGTTGTATAGATTATAAATTAGGCCAAAAAGTCGGAAACCATGAGTACAGTATGAGTTTATGGTGGTTTAGGTCTATGATAATTTGTAGATTAATATATCTATAAAAGTTGGTGTTAACGTATATTCATTAGACTATTGAGTTGATAAGTTTTGAGGTTTGTATTATATATGAAAGAATCCGTTGTTTTAGAAAATGTGGGATTGAAATTAGTAAAATTCGCTTGAATTTCTTCGAGTTGAGACGGTTAGGCGGTTAGCCATTTCTGTTCTTGTGAACCTACTGTCATTCCTGGTTCTGTCTAATGAATACTGAATATGATCTTGACGCAATAACCGCGTGTCTTGTTTTACTAAGATGTATTGAGGTCACGACATATCAAACTTGATCTCGTGAAGGTCTCATATGTAATGGGAGAAAACGTGCTTTAAGTACTTTATCGTGTAGATAAGAAGATGTAAATAAGATACCCTGCGAATGTCTTTTGCAACATCTTGGTATTAGATTTTTACATTTTTGGCTTAAATCATTACGTGGACCGGTTCTTAAGTTAAATACACAGTGCGGGATTTTGTGTGTTAGCTTTTGACTAATCTGCTTATCGTGTTGATAACAATATAAATTGTATAAAAAGACATTAATAAGATAGCCAACGAGGGTCAAATGCAACACCTTGCTATTTTCTTTTTTACACTGTTTGGGTCAAATAGTAACTAGGATTGGTTCAAAAGTGAAAAGCCTTATCAACTTTTGAAGTAATCAAGTTGTGAAGGAATTTTCTTTTCTTTAAATGGCAATTTGATTATGATATATGTGCATAGCCAAAAGTTCTTTATAGATCCAAGTTTTACCATAGAACCCATCAAGCAATCTTAGCCACTCATTTTTTTTTTTATCAAAATAAAAAAATAAACATCCACCCTTTTTTTAAAACTTAAATATTTCGCAAACCATAAATCGTCAAGCTACAAAAAAAATACCATCGCGACGAGAATTAAATTATCTTTCTATAGATATGCATTGTTATATACTTTCGACGAACTTTTTTTTCGATAAACTTTATTTTTTTCGCCCAGAAAAATCATATATGATTCGTAAGAATCATATATGATTCGATTTTAACAAATCATATATGATTTAGACAAGAGTTGACCTTTTTTTTACCTTTACGTGATATATTAATATTTATGAGCCTATTTGTGTTATGTGCCTTTCTAAGGTGGCGTGCTTGTTTTTTTCGACCATAGTATTTAGATAGCGCCAAAATATATATAGTCTCGGTTTATTATAAATTATCTTATGGACCAAAAGGGGCTATAGTAAAACTCTGACTTGTTGTGGAAAAGACAAAAGGGGACGGAGTTTGTTCTTTGTAAAAAGATAATATGTGTGCCTGATACCATGTTTCTGGTCAAAAGAAAAATATTTTCTAAACTTTCTATCCGGTTTCCACAATCGCCAGATATTTTCTAAACTATTTACTTTTCCTTTTGGGCGTATTGACCTCATTTCGATTTCTAATTTGGTCATCAGACTCTAAAGACTGCTGTAAGAATTTAAAAACCATTTAACTTAACAACGTAGCCACATTGGCATATTTAGGTCATCAGCCGGAATTTCTTGAGGTAATCAGTTTTGAATAGACCTGGTTTTAGTAACGATTTTCAAGTCCAATGACCAAATGAGAATTGAAGTGAAGTTGCATTTCTATTTCTTGCAATATGCACTTTTCTATATTACTGTAATTCACATGGATACTATTATAATGCGAAAACTTATATTTTATCTGTTCTGCTAGAGTTAGTTATTTACTAGTTTATTATAGCCTGGAAACCTGTTTTTGTATGATTTTCATTGATTCCTGAACTTTTTTCCCTCAAACTTACAGGCTTTTATCTGTTTTGCTTTTGATTTATAACAGGCTTTCCATTGTCGACATGGGAAAGCTTATCTCTTTGACAAAATGTAAGTATTCTTGTTTAAGCTTTTCACTTTAAACTAATGTTTTTAGAAAATTAAGCTGTGTATATTACTGAATATGTTGTATTAGACCCGTTTATTTGTGGAAGGGTCGATACAATGGGTCAAATGGGACGCCCAAATAGGCAAATATCTAATGCATAAACCTCGTAGACCATTTTATTCAAAAGTCAGTATATTTTTGTAATTAATATTGATACTCTGACATGTAGCAAAAAAATACCCGGTTTGTTTGACCTGTTACTCAACCTGTTTGACCCGTCAATGATGCCAATTCTAGTTTTTACTCAAGTCAGTTGCTATCTGCCCTGTACTGATGTCATAATCCTGATATTCCAGTGTGAATGTGACCGTCGGAGAGAAAGAAGATCGGATGATGATAACTGGACTGCATACTGTTGCTGACATATTCTGTGTTGGATGTGGGTCTATTGTGGGGTGGAAATATGTGAGATCTTATTTGCCTTAATACTTACGTTTTATTTACATTGCTTTTTTTGGCTGGTTATAAACAATAATAAAAATATAGGCCCCATGAAACACGTTCCAAACTAACATACCCAAGTTTGTGCTAATCTCAGGAGTATGCTCAAGAAAAGAGAGAAAAGTACAAGGAGGGAAAGTTTATTCTTGAGAGGTATGCAAGTTAGCACAAAATTTTGTTTTAATTGGCAATTTCGACGCATTTACTTATGATTTAGCCAATTTGTATTGTGTTGTCTTTAAACAAGTCAAATTGGTATGCGGGATATATTTTGCTAATGAAGCAGGCCAAACGAGTTGAATGGGCCCAAATATAAAGTCTAACGTACAACCTACTATATTTTTCTACTCTATATTTAGGTTGTAATTGTACTAGTATTGTTTTTTGATCAAAATTAATATGTTCATCACTTATCAAAGTGCTTGCGGGTCTACAAAATCCAACCTGGCCAATGACTTGTTTCAACCCAACCCGTTTTGACCCGTTAGCTGACCTGCCCTTCTTGCCACTTCTGTATTCCTTATCTATCCTTTTTCTGAAGAACTAATTTATTTATTTATTTTTGTTGCTTTTGAGCAGGTTTAAGGTTTTGGGTCCAGACGGGAGTGCATATGTGCAGCATGGGCAAGATGTTCAGATTTCTGGAAGTGACACCGAAGACTCGTGATTTAGTCTGATCTGCTCTGCTAACTGTACAGTCCATGATTGTTATAGCCCCTTTTGAAATGCGGTCCTTTATACCATACTATGAAAGTCATACTATTGAAATGCAGTCTTCCTGTTTTCGAAGATTGTCATTGGGCAGCTCTTTGACCCGCTGGTAATACTTTGTGATTGTTGACTGAAATGATGCATGTTCATATCAAAGATGTGTCCTATTTTGGCATTTGTGAATATATAAGGGAAATGCAATGTACAGAATTATTGTTTCTTTGATCTTAGTAAAAAGGATCCATGAATATATGCTCTTTTACCTTTGAGATTATAATTCTTCACCGATTTACATGGTTTTTATAAAGCAGTGCCGGACCATGTTTTAACTTGTGGAACATGAACCATCTTTGAGACCTAACAGTTGTTCATAAACACGTTTCAGTAGTGAAAATAGATGTTTTAGTAAGATGGTCTTCCTTGGTCTTTCAACAGTTGATGGTTTCAGTAAGATCCACGTCTAAGTGTAAATAGATGTAGAAACATTATATCTGTGCAACTGACCTGATTCGGGAAGCTGTTTAAAACTAGTACGTTGGCCCGTGTATAAAACACATATCTCATTCTCAAAAGACGGGCATGACCCTTTAACATGAATCGCCTAGACCGGGAACAAAATTCGACCACGAGTCTTCTAGATGGAAGTCTTCTTTTGACCCTTTTCATAACATTATTAATCCAATGTCTTTTTCTTGACATTTTTGCTGGAGTAATCTGTTTGTTCAAAGTCAACTTATTTGAACATAGGGCTGCTTATTAGATGTTTATATAGAATTTTGAGGATCGATAACGATTGATTCGATGCTCATGGCCATCAAAATGGATGAAGCAGGCCGTGTTCTTATAAAATAGACAAATAAAATGCTGGTGGCAGGTAAACCGAATTCGACCCACCCCATACATTGTACTACCTCACTTGCAAATGTTTAGATCTTTAAATGACTTCATCTATGACATCTTATGTAAAAAAATTTGTAAAAAGATACATTACTTTTTACAGTATATAGATGACATCGCAGTTTACAATAACAATGCGAACTTCTCTAAATCACAACATTTTCTAGAGCAATAGTAACTTCAAACAGTGCTACGAATTTATGCTTATAGATACAAAGATTGCAGCTTACCACCCCGAAATATGAATTCATCCTCCTGGTCAAAATTTGAAGATACAACGAAGATCTTCTGGGCGTGAAACGCAGATATAACAAATACTTCGATCCATTGACTCCACACTTCTACTTCTGAGATGGTCAAGAAAAGTATCGCGCATGAATAATTTTAATCTTGATCATAAAATTCATTGTAAATTAGCATATGCATGTTTGATTTTTTTTGTATTAATAAGCAAATCTATCAATGTGAATTCGCAAACGTACCATGTAATAGCTTAGCTTCCAGATGACTTATCCTGATCAAAGTCCATTAGGAAGTCGGTCAAGTTTTCAGAGTCGGCTATAGCTTCCTCCAAAGTCATTTTACCTTTACCCTTTGCAGGTTTGGGCTGCACATAAGAAGTAGAGTTATAGTTTTTTTAGAGTGAGCTAAAACACGAATCCATTAATATAGCAACTTTTTAGAATTCCATGTTCGTTCGAATATGCTTCTCATAAGACCTCGTTCGAAAATTTCCTATTCCTTTGTGACAACATTGACCATTTAATAGGACCACTTGGGTTAGTTTTTATCCCTAATGGATAAGACAAAATATCGAACTAAAGATGAAATGAGTCAAATGGGTCGAAAGGGCTAAACGGGTTGAAAGTCATCCGAAAGGTGCTTGAATCAATTATTTAGCAGTCCACCTATACCAATACTTACCCAACCCGCCCGAGTCTGGGTCCACCACCCATTTTGTCATCAGTCATCACTAACTATATTCGGCAAATATGTAGTGATTCACCGGCCACATCATAAACAACCATAGAAAATATAAGATCAGAAATTACAAAAAGCACCTTTGTTTTCCGTAGCTCTGGGGTAGTTTTCAAGACACTCCAATTCCGGCTTATATTTTCGTCATCGTCAAATTTACCCTCATCATCACTATCCTGTTATAGAGAAATACATGCAACCAGCATCAGTGAATTCCAGAACAACTATTTCACTGGTTTCAAAAAGTGACAAAATAACAGCAGAGATTTTTACCTCCTTTTCACCAATGTCGACAGCTTTAGCCATAGCGTCATCTTCAGAAAATGGTGTTTTTACCTATCGGGAAAAAAATGGTCATTTGTGGAAGAACTAATGCATGTAATGACATAAAAGTGCATACCGCATAAAGTTTATTACCTTCACTTTTTCAACCTTCTCGCTGGCCAGAATTTTATCAATTTCCTCCTTCGACGTTATATTGCCATTCTGGTCACGACGGGCACCAAACATAAGAGGATCAGTGTTTTAGTCATCAATGCATCAAATGAACAACTGAGCTTGCTAAACTACTAACCTGTTTCAGATAAGCTAAGACATCAGGTGTAGGCTCGTGGAAATCTGGACCCCTGAAATCGATCACTTGGTTTGGTTCCTGAATGTAGTTTATCGTAGGGTAAACAGGATCTCCACCCCATACTACAGTACGAAAATGGTTGTTATATACTATTTGACTAAAACCGTTTAATAATTGAGAAATTTATGAGTTTAAGAACCTACTTTGTTTTATCTGCTCCTCTTTCATTCGCATAGCCAATGGATCTCTAGAAATACGATGATCAGTTCCCATCATTACACGATATTCCCGAGCAGTTTGACAAGAAAACATTTCTATAAGTTGAGTGTTTTCATCTTCACCAGTCTCCTCATAATGTTTCTGAATAGCTTCACGTGATGTGTCTTTTTTCCACGCCTTGACCCATTCAGAATAGTATGCTATCGGACCGTCTCTTTCCAATCTTTCGTGTTCTGCCTGCAGCCTACATAATACGCCAACCACTTTATTCTTTTTACATACGGACACTTCTATAAATTATAATAGTTTTATATAACGCGTCTCGTGTGGTTATACCTTTCTTCTTTATATAAATGCTTCCTAGCTCTGTAAAGAGCGGTTTCGGTCAAAGTTGGTTGTTCACCAAAAAGCTTAATTTGACCAGTTTCAGCCATGGCCTTGAGAAACACCTGTTTCATAAAATTCAAAGCATCACTTAATATATAATGGGTAAAAACAGGTCGGGTCGAGTTGCCAACACGTTTTTGCCAACTTAAGTAAACTTTATAAAATGACTATTACTATTTAAGTTATAGGCGAATTTCAAACCATTTGACCCGTTAGAATATGTATCAGCATCTAATTTTTTACTAACCGTTTCAGCATCAGGACGCTTCTTCTGCCACCTAGACCATTGCTCCTTCTCCGGTTTCCTCCAATTCCACCATAATTCTTCACTAGTAAGAGGCTCCTTTATCGGCTTCCTCACTTTAGGATCAATAAATGGATGGGGCCGTCCAAGTTTTTTATCAAGATCATACCCAGTTAACTCCTCGGCCTCAGTATCTTTCTCATATACCACAAAATCAGAAAACTCGTCAGTTGATTCTTCTGATCTCTCATCCAAACCTTCCTCCTCCACTACTTGTTCGGCGACTGCAGTAACTTCAGTATTCACTTCAGTTGACTCGGCAGCAGCACTTGTGGCCTTATACGTTTTCCTTCTGCTTCCCGGGTTTTTTCCATAAGACGAGGCCCCATCTGATGTGTCTGTTGGTACAGGAGCACCAGCTGCCCGGGCCTGACCGACTGTGCCCTCGGGTAAATAATCCTGCCCGAGAATACTTGCACGGGCACCAGAGGCGGGTTCAACCTGCCCGGATATTGAGTCCCTGTAACTATGATATGGGGCCCGCTCAACAGACATTTTCTCAAAAGGGCGTTCAGGGGGTGTATCGGAAGAATCGTCATCATTATCTTTCTTTTCACACTTTACACAAGGAAATAAAGGTGTCCTTTTGGTGAGATTTAATTTGATTTTCGGCTGCCATACTGATGCTGGAAATGAACCTGTAATAGATGTCTGTAGACATCACATAAAACATTTATAGATTAATGAAAGATCGTAAAAAATGAGATTAAGTGCTCGTTTGGCTTATCATGTCTTTTTAAAGTGGAAAGTCGCTTTCGAAGTGTTCCTAGAATCTCTTTCGAAAAAATATCATATACTCTTTAAAGCAAGTGTTTATCCATAGTCCCTTAGAATCTGTCTAGCACGCTTCCATTTTCGACTCTTATGCAGACCATCAAACATTATATAAAAATGAGTTTTTCTTCTTTTATATTTGCTATAAACTCAACCTCAATCCTCACAACCCTTTTAACAGAATCATCAAGGTAGGCTAACTAAACTCGTATCTGTCAGAATGTATATTTCTTATAGTTCACACATAAAAGTACTAGTTCTACTAAATCTAGTTTAATAAACAAATTGTTTCGAAACATCAGTACTTATAAGTTAATAAGACATTAGCATTCTCAAATACATGCTTAAAGCTCAAAGTAGCTAATAACAACCGTACTTTAGTTAATGGTTCGTTTTGATAACTATAGTGAACGACATCTGAAGTTTTAATCTGAAACGGTCTAATTTGGTCTCTTGGTTACCGGTTCTGGCTTATCACTAATGTTACCAAACTATCACATTTGAAGAAAGTATGATTACCAGATTAGCTCTCTCTGTTCTTTTTTTTCTTTTTTTTTTNTTTTTTTTTTTACTAAATTAGCAATAAAGAGAATGGGTGAGGTTTCTCTATCTATGTAGGTAGCCCGTAGCCTAACAGGGGTATCCCCGTGACGTTTCAAACCCTTTCCCTTGCCACCCCCAAAATGTATGCCTAGTGACTTCAGGGTGCCCACTAGCCAGCAATGGCGGATATAGGAGGGGGGCAGGGTGGGCACCTGCCCCCTAGTGTAACTCTTCTAAAATATTTAACTATTTTTGTATTTTCCCCCTAACGAACCGATTTGTAAAGTAGTTCCCAAAATTATCAAAGTTTTCCCCTTCGATTATAAATTTCCGGCTCGCCCCTAGCACATAGCATAAAATCCAGTTGCTCTTTCGCGACATTAGCCCAAACTCTAAATAATAATTCAAAATAAAATGAAAGTGCCTAGCTCTAAACATATACACACATAACTAAATACAAAAAGTATACAATTGTACTTAAGCCAACCTGAAACAACAAGGGAGACTTATTAGTAAAACATCCACATCCACTAATCATCTTCCTCAATTCTTCAATCTGCAACAAGAAATTCCAAACATATTATTATATAACCTGTAACAAATTAAACATGAAAACTGAGATAAAAAAAAATGCTAAGTTATTAGAACTAACCAGTTACTGGTTCTTTTTCAGATTATGAAGTGACTAGCTTGAGATAATCTCAACAGGGTTTAAGGGAGGGACAGACAAAGATATGAACTGAGCAAGATTTTAGGATAATGTTTTACCAACATGTTTTTACTCTCACTTACATATTTGGTCCATAAAATATTGCCTGTATGTCATTTTTAGTCCCTTGGTGTTCATAACTTCATACAAGTATTATTTAACTTCCATTGTTTTCTCGAATACCAAAAAGTACCACAATCTCTACTACATATAAAAATAAAATATTTTTCTTTAAAAACTCTTAAAATGAAAAATACTGAATTACTATTATACTTTTTTTTTAATCTTGTTATTGATTATAAAATTGACAACTTTCTTTAGAAAAAAAAAAAGGAAACTTTTCTTTTTCATTTAATATTTTTTGAAAAATTACTCAATTACCATCGTAATTAAATTTTGATTATTTTACGTGTATGCATAAATGTTACACAAAATATTTAACCAGGCAACTAACTATTTTCCGCTATACAATCACATCGCTATAAACAGGTACTTGCCTATCATTGTTAGAGCATTTGTTACGGATAAGTAAACGGCAACGGTATTCATATACGTCGGATGTGATGGGCTGATAGAGTGATAGTTGTCTCAAACCATAGCAGATGCTCGTGCACGGACCCATTACTTAAAAGAATGATAATTGTGTTTATTATGTCCGTGAGGGTGTTCGTTTAAACTTATTTTTTGACTTACGATTTCCTTTCGGCATATATTTAATAAGCTCAAATTTCCTACTTTGTTTTGAAACTTATGAGCTTATTACAATCTAACAAGGTTATACAAGTAAACAAATTCAAAAAACAAAAAACAAAAAAACAAAAAACAAAAAAAAAAAAAAAAACAAAAAAAACAAAAAAAAAAAAAGTTTAAAAAACACAAATCGAAATAAAATAAGCTCACAAGCCCAAAAATAAGCTCAAACAAATAGCCGTGTGTGAATGAAATAAGTGTGGATATATGTCAAGAATTATACTTTGGTCTTAGTCAAAGTTAAGTCCTGATTCAAGTGTGAATTTATATATATACGTGCAAAGGGGGTCAAAGAAGCATATGTTTGAGCACCTCGTTGGTATGAAAAACACAAGAAAGTCTTGATAACAACTCGAGTTTTGGCTTGATATGGGTGCCGAGGCGATCAAGCTGGTCCGATGACTTTGAAATAATTTTTTGGGATGTGCAACAAGCCAACAAACCTGCGTCTAGCATACTTGTTACAATGTACATAACATGACTCGCTGCTAGTCATATCATAACCAAATATACAATCTCGAACACTACCTCTGTCTTGTGGTAGTACATTGATCAAACTCGGTTTTACAACTTCTCAACACGTCAAGGATATCACAAACAGTTTTACGTCGCAGCTACCCTAAACTCATTTTTGATCCTCAAATTTCAGACAATCAAATTTAGTTTCACTATACACAATCTTTTTAAAACACAGTCCCAAACACCTCTTATATATAAAAAGTATGAAGTCCTAAAATTGCCAAAACCTTTGTACCTTTTTTAAAATCATATCTTCATAACTATCCCTCTTACTACTAAAAAAGTTAGTAGAATTTAAAAAGTCGATTGTTTCTTTCTTTATCTTATCTTTCATTATTTAGACTTCTTTTGTCTAATGACACTTAGTTATTACTTAGAACATGAAGTTTTAGTCGAGTCTAATACAAAATTTACTATTAGCTAACTAAAGTTTACATGTTTTAAACGCGTCGTTGGAATACCACACGATACTTGTTCCGTTGCTCAGGATGAGCATCGATAGCCATATAGGGAAAGCTAGATCCGCGAGTACCCAACAATAGGAATACGTTAAGTGTACCAGCAAAAAGCTTGTTCCCACATGCACCATTCACATTTAGGATTCTAAAAATCTTACTATGCATATATTCTCAATTTCACAATATTATGACCTTTTTGGTTGTTAAGACTTTATGGCAATTTATAGCCTATTATTATGTAGCATTACTCATAACTTTACAGTTGAGAGCGTTGAGGAGTGTTGGTGGTTACCGGTTAGCGTTTAGCTAGTTTGATTTTCACACTTGAAGAAGCATTTGGCTTTCATGTTTACACATACAACTACGTTAACAACACATTTATAAAATACATAACTACTGTCCAGTACTACTGCTAACAGTTACTAGTTACTGTTAATTTTGTCAAATATACCCACAATATACATGTGAGATGTTGTCATAAGCTATAGCTAGTTAAGATAAACCAATGGAGCATTAGCCCAATGGTTGGAGCACTTGTGTTTGAGTCAATAGACCTAGGTTCAAGTCTCATCCTTGGCATTTGCTTCATATAGGTACCCACCTCCGCAAAACCTATGGGCACACTGGAGAGACTTTGTTGAATAAGAGACCTATGGGCACACTGGAGAGACTTTGTTGAATAAGAGCACTAGCAACCATCACTCAGGTTAAAATTTAACACAGTGTCACGTCAGCGCCACATCAGCTTTAACCTTTTCACATTAACTCAAAAAAAACACACGCAATCAAAACTCAACTTTAACTCGACTATTTTCAAATTCAACTCTAAACTAAAACTAATATTTCATTTAATAACTAAAATAACATTTATAAAACACAACTTATATTAATCATTAAACTTTAAACACACATTAAATTTAAAACACGAACTACATTAAACATTAAACTTAAAACACGAACTACATTAAACATTAAACTTAAACTATGAAATACAAAGTACGATTAAAAAAAGGAATCATCGGAGACATAGCCCTCCTCCTCACTCGAACTCTCTGATTGTATAGGGCTAAGCCCCATGGCCCATCGGTATTGTGTTTTTCTGTTTATCCGCGCCATACGAGCAGCTTTCCGAGCCCTACGAGCAGCTGCCTCACGTTCTTCGGCTTCTTCATACTCTCTCAAGACTTGAAGATCTTGCTCGAAGAGTTCTTTATCAGTCAACCCAAATGGAATGGGTTGGTTTTCCACCGGTGGATTATTTGCCGGTTGATCGGGTTGTTGTTGCACAACCGGTGGATTGGCTACCGGTTCATTTTCCGGTGTGAATACCCGAAAGATGTCTTCCGGTGGAGTGTTCACCGGTTCATTTGGAATCATGTTGGAGCTTGGGAATTGCTGGGAGAAGTCGTGTTCATTTGGGAATTGTTGAGAGAAGTCACGGTGACTTAGGAATTGCTGGGAGAAGTCTTTGCGAGACATTGTTGTGGAGAGAATTTGTTAATAAATTTTATGTGTGTGTATGTTGAATGCAGTGTATGTTGCTATATATAGGTAAGTTTTGAAATTTGAATTTCATTTTGAATTTGAATTTTAAGTAAATCCAGCCCGTTTCAATTTGAATTTGAATTTTACATATACCCCGCTTTAACAAGACTTCATATTCTCACACAAACACTATGGCTAACGAACCATCTACGGTGCAAAGGAGTATCCTTACCCAATTACGCAATGAACAAGAAAAAGAGCTCAGCCTGATTAACAATTTGCTAGGTGAGATAACTCGTATTATGCTGCAAAAGGAGGATCGTGCTCCTGAGATCGAAAGGTTGCATGAGCTGCCTTAAGACCATCCAGCTATCAGGATCGGTCTAGAAACTTTATTAAGAAATGGTGAAACAAATCTGCAACTTCATGTCTCCTTGAAGATGGTTAGGGAACAAGTGTTGCAAGTGTGGGAAGATAAGTCATATCTAATCGACAATTACAAATCTATCTAAAAAAATTATTAGTTGGATCATTTTTCTTACTTCGTATGTTTTTCTTGTGTTGTATTGAACTTTGAATCATGAACTTAAATCTGTTTATCCCGCTCAACTATACCGTTTACGAACTAAGGGGTTTGTAATATACATTTTCTTTTAATCAAAATATTAAAAACTTTAGAGGGGCCAAAAGTGTCAAAAAAATTTTTACACAAAAGTCCCTTCACGCTTAGTTAAGGCACTAACGCCCCGTGTTAACGCGACTTTCACTTCGACTTACGGTGTGGTTAACGCCCCTTAACACATGTTAAACTCTCCTTTAACGCAAAGAAAACGTTATGATTGTTAGTGCTCTAAGAGCTCAGGGGTCCGAGTCTTGGCTCGTGCTCACTCCAGTTGGTACCCACTAGGCCAGGAGAGTTGCCGGAGCTATTCCTTGTGGGGTTGATAATGGCCGGTGCCAAAAAGCACACAAGGTCAGGGTGTTCTCGCCAATCTACACCTTCTATGGAATAGCTAGTTAAGATAAATCAAATGAGGGGTGGTTTAAACATGATCATATGCCAATTCACATATTTGCTATAAATAGTATTTCTTACACTTACGAGTTACGAATATAAAAAAATGGTATACGAATATATTCAGAATGCGTGACATGTGAGTATGTGACATGTGAGGGTACCCTTACCTAATGGTGATTTAATGAATTGTTGAAATCATCAAAGATGAGTACCTTCTTGTTAAAATGGAACACAATTAGAAAATTTCATTTCCATACGCAATTACTCATATGTAACCACTTGTACAATTTCTTTTTAGACTATAAAAGTTATTCTTAAAAGATTTATAAAGGGGCATATCGTCCTTTAATAAACGTTTTGTTCTTATACGTTTATCTTCACTCTAGATAAACATATACATATACTTTTCCACAATGTTTTGAAACCCGATTGACTCGAGCGGGTGAAACATTTTTTTCAGAAAAACGGGTCAATTTGAATTGACCAGTTTAACTAGTTGAACCGTCACTAAAGGCAATGTGATTTTAGTTTTGAACTTGTATCTTCGTTAATTGTATGCATTTTGTATTGTATTATATGTTTTATAAACTTATTGTGTGATTGATATTGAACTTTTCATATTTTATAAAGGGGTATTTAGAAAGTTGAACTATTGTTTTTGTTGAACGGAAAACCGGGTTCACCCGGTAGTTGGACCGATGACTTGCTCAAGACGTTTAGTGAACCGGTTTTAAAACATTACTATCTCCGTCCTAAAATAAGTATCCAGTTTGACTTTTTGAAGTCTTTCTAGTTCAATTTTGACCTTAAATACTTTTATTTGTGTTACATAATATTGATGCAAAATATATGAATGGATTGTATTTTAAATATAATTTTATTGTTATAATTTTTATCAATTATTATATAACACAAATATAAATATTTAATGTCAAAGTTGTACAAACAAAAATCCAAAAAAATCAAACTGGACACTTATTTTAGAATGAAGGGGGTATTTTTTATATCACGAACCACGATCAATACTTATAAGGGAGAATTGCATATATATCCCTCCAATAGTGAATAATTGCATATATATCCTTGGTACAATTTTTTTATGCACATGATACAATGATTTTTATGCATGCAAAGGATATATATATATATATATATATATATATATATATATATATATATATATATATATATATATATATATATATATATATATATATGCAATTTTGCATCTTTAGAAGGATATATATGAAAAGTAAATTTTAATATTCTAAGCATCTCTAAGACTATGTACTTATTTATTTCAAATAAAATTTGAAATTGGTGGTTATTATGATTTACATTTTTTTAAACACTAGCAGGGTCCCCGCGCGATGCAGCTGCGGGCAACCTGTAATTTAATTTTTTCGATTAATAATTTATTTTATTTGTACGTTTTTTGGCAATAGCTTTACTGATTAGTTTTTTATGGCAAAAGTTTGATGAAATTTTGCTTTGTTTGTATTATTTTATTTATTATTTATTTTATGTTTTTGTTTAGTAGTTTGCTTGGTTTGTACAATATGTGAACATATTTTAGTTTATTATGTTCTTTTTGACAATAAATTTACGGATATCAAAAATTTCGTTTAGCTCGTGTCCGTTCGGGCTCGAGCCCATTTGGCCCATTGCCCGTTCGGGCTTAAAAATTTGTATAATATGCTTTATTATTTGTATTAGTGACATTTAATGCAGGAATTGTATTTAAGTTGGTTGTACAATATGCTTGATAATTTGTATTTCTTATGTAAGGGGTGTTTTAATAAGTGTATTAATTGTATTTATTGACTATTTAATTAATTGTATTTAATATACATAATGATCAATTTTAAGTCATTAATTTTAAACTTTAATGGCAAAAACAAAATGGTGTGTACTTTAAGCTTCTAAACTTGTAAATGTCTAATTATATTCATTTATGGTATTAATTGTATAGTTGTGTTTGAATGAATTGTACTTTAAGCTTCTAAACTTGTAAGGCTTAAAATTAAGTATACTAATTATAGAAGTGCTTTATGCATTATAAGATGGTATAGATTTTCATCTGTTTTTAAACTTTTCTATAAAACATTATAGTAGATGTTCCGCCAAACCATTGTTGGCATTTAGTATCCGGCACCAACGTGAAATCAATAGTGACGAGTATTATTGAATGTTCTTTTTTCTTTTTCGATGTATTATTGAATTTTCTTTACGTTGGTTTTTGTTACACTAAAACAAATAAAGGAAACAATCTCTTGTGTAGTTACAACATAAGTTTACACGTCTCGTGTAAGACAAGTTAATTATGATTTGTTTAAACCCAACATATACTTAACAGGTGTTAAGTTAATTAGACGTATTCACAAAAGTGCTTATACTTTTTTCCTTATTAAATGGGTCAAAATAGAGGTGCATCATATGCAATTATTTGTTGAGTTATGTTGTTATTATCGAAAAATGATAATCGACATTTCTAGTCTAAAAATAGCCTTATGACTAAATTATATAAATGGTATCTCAAACAAATAAGGCCGAATTGCTCACGTCTAACTTTTTTAAAAAGGTGAAGGGTTTTGTCCGTTTTATGTTTTTGTGATAGCGGGCTAAAACTTCGTGTATTAGTCGATCAAAAAGTTAGAATATTTGGTTAGTAAAAAAAAAGTGTTTAGTCACTCGTCGATGTTTTATGAACACGGATACTAAGCATAACGTTTGTTTTCACATTTGGTTCTTTAACGTTTGGGGATGATAAGCTAAGCATACTACGTACTCGACGGGAAAATAGTTTCATAACTTCAATTAAATCACACAGACAATTTATATTCACTCCACATTTTAATGAAATTGGTGGTACATAGATGATAATAAAATTTGTACAACAAAAAACAAACTAAACTAATGGGTGTTTTGACAGAACATCTTAAAGTGTGAGAATCATTTTTGTTTTCCTTTTTTTCCAAATTAGTTAACTACATACAATAATATGTTAATGGAATAATGGAACTAGCACATGGTAGAATCCTTTTTGTATATATTTTAAATTGACCATGTTGTTTTAACACTTAAAATATATACAAAAATTGAGAGTTATAGAAAATATTGGATATGATACCTTTTTACCAATAATTTAGATGCTATGTGTTTACTTCTTGCTTTTCAATTTTACTGATTATAGTTGGCCGAACCACACCGATAAATTAAGTGTATGAATACGTGCCGTGAATAGAATGTGCTTAGTGATAGTATATGTAGTCATCGACAATAGCGATTGTTAAGAAGAGCCTCAAGGTTGCTCACGTTCGAGGCATCATGTATTGCTTAGAGCTTAAATCTGAGGAGTTGAACTATTGAGGGTAAATCATACGATGTATTTGTCTGAAGGATGGCAAATGCGGCGTATACTTGAGTGCAACGAGTCTTCCTTCTAAGATATCGTCTCAATAGCGCATTAGTGGTCATTTGGTAGTGTGTTCTTCCATCACTACCTTATGAAAAATCATCATTGTCACGTGTTGTATCTTGTATTAGCGTCGTACTTTATGTGTGATTTTTTTTATCCTTATCTAAACATAGTAATCGCATGAATGTTATGATCAGTTCAACACTATATTAATTCTCATCACATTAGCCATTAATTGAATTTCCATTTTTAGTAAGCTGTTTCACTTGTAAAAATATTACTAGTAATAATTTATCTTTATTATTTTCTTCTAACAATTGTAGCTTGTTATGACTAAACTTCTATCCTCTTTTATAAATGTTCATTAAACATCAAATTGTTTATATATTTTCTGATATCTTTTCACAAGACACTAAATGGTGTAAATAATTTGGTGCATGTCTAAGGATATAGGCTAATTCTCCACCATGGAACTTTTGTCCTAATAATATATAAGCAATGTATCAATTAAGCAATAATATTGCATCCAGAAAGGTCTCGAATAGGTGTGCAATAGGTGTTGTCGTACATAATTTCAACTTAAAAAGGAACACATTTTTATTAGTTATGCATATAAAAAATGTATAATATTAAACATATTTATGAATCATATAATTTAAGTTTATATTCAATATTTTTTTAATTTACAAGTGTAATATGCATCTTTGTTGTTATTGGCTAGGGTCACCAAAAACCACGAGACGACCTGATTGCATCAATCGCTTTTGATGGGAAGACAACTATGCATATTGCTAATCTAAGGCCCCGTTTGGTTCGCTGTAATCCGACGTAATTGGATGTAATTGTAATTTGATTACATTACGTAGGGTGTTTGGTTTGCACAGTGGATGTAATTGTAATTCAAATCACATTACGTAGCATGTTTGGTTTGCAACGTAATTGTAATTCAATCATTCCAATTACATCAGGTGAGGGAATTCAGATTACATAGCAAGTTAGATGGAAAGTTTTGAATTACGTCGTAATTCAGTATTTTATAATTCAAAGCATTATTATTATTATTATTATTATTATTATTATTATTATTATTATTATTATTATTATTATTATTATTATTATTATTATTATTATATTACTTTATTAATAATATTATTATTTTATTAATATTATTAGTATTATTATTATTACATTATTATTATTATTATATTATTTTTATTATTAAATAATATTATTATTTATTATTATTATTATTTAATAAATAATAATAATAATAATAATATTATTGTTATTTTATTATTAATAATATTATTTTATTATTATTAATATTATTATTATATTATTTATTATTTAATAAATATTATTATTATTATTTTATTAATAATATTATTATTTTATTAATATTATTAATATTATTATTATTATTATTATTAATTATTATTAATAATATTATATTATTAATATTAATATTATTATTATATTAATTATTATTTAATAATTATTATTATCATTTTATTAATAATACTATTTTATTATTAATATTATTATTATTATTATTATTATTATTAATGTTTTTCTGAATTACATTACTTCGTGAGTCAACCAAACACAATGACATATTTCATCAGTTACAATTCCAATACATTACAATTCCAACACATTCCAATTCTTTGAATTACAATTCATTCAAATTATAATTCCTTCTAAAGATTACAATTCATTCAAAAACATTCTGCGAACCAAACGCACCCTAACTATCTTATAAAGCATTTAGGCCTACTAAATATAGAAATACTTAAAATTAAGCATTACATATTTTAATGCTAAAAGTACAAGTAATATCAACACAATTAGACATTTAATACATTAAAATCAATATAATTAGACATTTACAAGTTTTGTAGCTACGTGTACACGCCACTTTCGGCCATTTAATGGCCCAAAAATTAATGCAAACCTTAAAATTCAACATTACACCTTTTAATGTTAAAGGTACAAGTAATATCAACATAATTATATATTTAATGTCTTAAAATTCAGCATTACAACATTAAAATAATTAATACTCCTATTAAAACACCACATTACTTAAAAATGCAATAAGTTATTCACATTGTACAACCAGTTAAAAGCATAGCTATCAAATTAAATACAACCAATTAAAATGCCCCCTTACTAAAAAGTACAATAAAATTTTCACAATGTACAATCTAAACAAGCTACAACATAATCCAAAATATAAAATAATTAAATACACTAATTAATGTTATTTTTAAAACACCCCTAAAATGAAAAGTACATGTTATTATACATATTGTACAAACTAATAAAACACACAAAAGTTTATACAATCTAACAAGTTGATGGTACATATACTTTTGAAAACCAGACCGGACCACGGGTTCAACCGGGAACCGGTGTCGCCACTGGTTCGACTAGCCAATAAAAGCCATCCGAAAATGAACCAAAGAGGACCCGTTGGAACCGATACAAACTTGTGAGTCATGTCTGATCATCGTGATCTATTTCTCCGGTTAATTATCAGAAGATACCCGCCGCTGCAATGCGCGGGTACCCTGCTAGTTTTTTATGAGAGATTATAAACATATTTTTGCATTAGACATTCATTAAAACATTCTGATAATACGGCCCTAAAAACTATCACAAAATCTATTACTAGTATTGTTGAAGGTCTTGTTTTGTTTTGTTTTGTTTTGTTTTTTGTTTTTTTTTTTTTTTTTTTTTTTGGTAAAAGGTCAACGACCCGGTAAATATAACACGAAATCTCCAAACATTTGAATTACAATTTCAATAATAAAATAACTTTGTGAGAGGAAAAGTTTGTAACCAGCAAATGAAAACAAAAAAAAACTCAACTAAATGATTTAATGGTAAGACATATATAAGTTGTGTTTGAATGAGGGCTTACGAG
The DNA here is from genome assembly GCA_014162995.1 of Artemisia annua. Classification (NCBI taxonomy): domain Eukaryota; kingdom Viridiplantae; phylum Streptophyta; class Magnoliopsida; order Asterales; family Asteraceae; genus Artemisia; species Artemisia annua. The sequence goes on from LBNU01017925.1 coordinate 51,160, forward strand.
GGATTATAAGAGCTTATAATTAGTCAGGTTACTTAAATACAGTAACCTTGAAAATATAAAGAATTAACACGTAAAAACCGGAAATACATGTGAATTTAGTTTGATGTATTTTTATGTGACTTTATAATAATAAAATTTAACTCAAACTAATTCGTCAAATAGCTTTATACAAAAAAAGACTCACGCTTTCAACTTATAATAAATGCTCCAGCCCTAAGCTCAACTTTAATTATAATTACAGCCAGGGGTGTCAAGAAAACATGACCCAACCTGAACTCGATTAAACATATTTGAGTCTGGTTACTCGGGTTAGTAATTGTATTCGGGTCAACATAAGCAACCAAAATACTAAATATGGTCAGGTATTGGGGTTGAAAATGTTTGACTATCCCGGGCCGGGTCAACCCAAGAATAACGTGGCTTTTGGTTCGTGAATTTGAAATGTCGGAATTTCAAATTATGAGAATTTATAATGTCGGATTTAAAATACATTCACATGTTTGGTTAACAGAAATTCATAGTATTTTTAAAATTTTGTTCTCATGTTGTTATTGCAATTTTTTAATAAGTGACGGATTTACTTTGATTCTAAAATAAAGCAAAAAAATAATTTTTTAAATTTTTTTTATGAGTTGTATGCGTAAACTTAGGGTGCGTTTGCTACTTAGTTTTTGACATAAAGGATTGGACTCAACATGAATTTATTTGTTTGGTTTGCAAAGATTGGATTTGTGTAAGGCCATAATACCAAGTGTCAAGGGTTTTGAGAAAGCAAGAGAAATTCCTATTTAATGGGTGGATGTAGCAAACCTGTGGATCTAACTTTGTGTTCCCTCTCTGTCTCACACATCTTTTTATATTTCTCATTCATTTTTTCATATATATTTTTTATTTTTTATAATCTTATAATGCATTTCTCTCTTATAAATCAAATCCAAATCTAAATACAAATCAAAACTCTAATCTTCATCCTAAACCCACCTACAAACCAAACAGACTCTTATTAAATATGACATTTTTTTATCATTTTACTCATGAGACATTAATACGGATAAACCCATTCATATTGGACCCGACTAACAGCCCATGACTTACACTGTTTAATTTAGTTTTACTATTAAATAAAAGTAAAGAAATGTACAGTAAATGAAATATTTTCTTCCCAAACTTGAGAGGAAACACTTTACTTTAAAAATCAACAAAATAACACTAGACTTACACTGTGTTCTTAACTCCTGCTCGAGAAAACAACATCCTCTATTTTCTTTTCATTTTCTTACTTAACTCTATGTTTGGCGCAGAGCTTTTTGGAGATTTTTGAAGCGATGAGCGATGAGCAACGAGCTTTTTGATTTTTAGTGTTCGTTTGGCAAAAGAGTTGTGAGCTTTGTTATTTTTTAGGAAAGCTCATTTTTCCAATGTTTTTTTAAGAAGCTGTGAGCGGTGAGCTGTGCGATATGGCTAGTGCTCGTTACCGCTCACACTACTGCTCATTGCTACTGGTCACAGCAACTTTTGCCAAACATCGCCTAACTCGAGAACAGAGTGTTATATATAGTAGCTCATTTCGACCGTAAAATTCTCAAAAGAATTTTATAAAAACCAAAAGAGCATTGATAAAGGGACCTAATAAAGGGACCTAATCATTGACCTAATGCTTAAAATACTTGTACAGTGCATGCACTGTACAAGTATTTTAAGCATTAGGTCCATGATTAGGTCCCTTTATTAGGTCCATCAACCATTTTCCAAACCAAAAAGAGTTTTATAACTTCATCCAAATCCAAAAACTCACACCACACGTACGGACAAAACACACAAACCCCAATGGCACATTCGTAAATACCCCTCAACCCCAAGCCCAATTCCACACACCCACGCCTATAAATACACCCCCACACCCTCATTTCAAACCCACTCCTCACTTCTTTAGAGAGAGAAACAAAATCACATTTTTTTTCCTCTCTTTTTTTATTTTAAAAAAAAAATTTATAAAAACTTTTTTCCGTTCTTTGGAGGGAAAAATAAAAATAAAAATTAGGGCTTTTTTTTTTCTAACGGTAATTTCTTCAAATTAACCGTCCAATTCATCAATTTGTGAAAATTTGAGGGTAAAAATTAGGGCTTTTTGTTTTTTACTGTGTGTTTGATCCAATTTGAGTGAAATTTGGGCTTTTTTTGGGGTAAAATTTGCTCACTGTGTGTTTTTACTGCGTGTTTTTGTCAAATTTGGGGCTTTTCAGGTAAAAATTAGGGCTTTTTGTTTTTTACTGTCTGTTTGATCAAATTTGGGGTTTTTTTGGGGTGAAATTTGCTCACTGTGTGTTTTTACTGCGTGTTTTTATCAAATTACCGTCAATTTGTTAAAATTTGAGGGTAAAAATTAGGGCTTTTATTAACTGTGTGTTTTTATAAATTAGGGCTTTTTTTTGTCAATTTGTGTCAAATTTACAGTAAAAAAGAGGGTTTTTTTTACTGTGCGTGTTTTTACTGTGTGTTTGATCAAATTTACCTTTAAATTTATAATTTGAGTGAAATTTGGGGTAAATTCTGTGTGTGTGTTTTTAGTGCGTGTTTTTTCAAATTAACGGTAATTTCTTCAAATTAACCGTCCAATTCATCAAATTTACCGTCAATTTGTCAAAATTTGACGGTAAAATTAGGGCTTTTTGTTTTTTACTGTGTTTTTGATCAAATTTGGGGTTTTTTTGGGGTGAAATTTGCTCACTGTGTTTTTACTGCGTGTTTTTGTCAATTTACCGTCAATTTGTTAAAATTTGAGGGTAAAAATTAGGGCTTTTATTAACTGTGTGTTTTTATAAATTAGGGCTTTTTTTGTCAATTTGTGTCAAATTTACGGTAAAAAAGAGGGTTTTTTTTTACTGTGTGTGTTTTTACTGTGTGTTTGATCAAATTTACCTTTAAATTTGCAATTTGAGTGAAATTTGGGGTTTTTTTTGGGGTAAATTTTGCTCACTGTGTGTTTTTACTGCGTGTTTTTGTCAAATTTGGGGTTTTTCAGGTAAAAAAAAACTACCCTTTTTACTGTGTGTGTTTTGATGTGAAAATGAGGCAGTTTGGGTTTTAACTGTGTGTTTTTATAAAAAGTTTAATGTTATAGAAATGGGGGAAGTAGGGCTAAAAGTGTACCATGGCGAAACGATATTAGGTGAGCTAGATGTGATAACTGAATCAATAGGGGGGTTTGGGAAATTTCCAAATAACGAGATTCGGATTCATCATTTCTCGCAAACCAGTGAGAGGTGTTCGCCTTTGTCGGTTTTGTTGACGATTTCGNATTTGCTCACTGTGTGTTTTTACTGCGTGTTTTTATCAAATTTGAGGTTTTTCAGGTAAAAAAAAAAACTACCCTTTTTACTGTGTGTGTTTACTGTGTGTTTTTCAGTGTCAAATTTTATAAATTTGATGTGAAAATGAGGCAGTTTGGGTTTTAACTGTGTGTTTTTAGTGTGTGTTTTTATAAAAAGTTTAATGTTATAAAAATGGGGGAAGTAGGGCTAAAAGTGTACCAGGGCGAAACGCTACTAGGGGAATTAGATGTGATAACCGAATCAATAGGCGGGTTTGGGAAATTTCCAAATAACGAGATTCGGATTCATCATTTCTCGCAAACCAGTGAGAGGTGTTCGCCTTTGTCGGTTTTGTTGACGATTTCGGCGTCTGCGGTTAGGTGTAAGCTTGAGTCGTCGTGTAGTGTTAGGCAGCCGGCGTTGATTGATCTGCATTCCAATTGTTTCTATGAGTTGAAGGTTGAAACTTTGTTTTTATGGTTTTTAGCGTTGTTTAGTTTGTGATGTGTGTTGAATTTGATGGTAATTTTTAGTGTTGTTTAGTTTTTAGCGTTAGCGTTGCCCGTTTGTTAACTCTGATGTTAAAGTATGTTAATGCTATTGTGTGTAGACCCCATAGGCCCGTGTTATGTAAGCAGTAGTATAGATAGATAACCGATTCTATTGTGTATGACCTGATAGGCCCATGTGTAAGTAGATACTAATCCAACGTCTAGAAGAACTATAGTGTCTAACAACACGTCATTGCCCCCGCAAACACAAGCATATAATTTGATGTTAAAAACTAGTGAAACATTTTTTAGTGCTGTTTTGTTTATAAAGTTACCCGTTTGTTTAATTTTATGTTAAAGTACGTAAATGCTATTGTTTGTGGCCCTGTAGGCCTGTGTGTAAGTAGTAGTATAGATTTGTGTTATAACCGTGTACACTAATCCAATAAACTCCCACTTGGCATGGTAGAACGTCTAGAAAACTATAGAGACGAAGATTAGTGTCTAGCAACACGCCATTGCCATCTGAAAGAACACTGGTAGTTGTTTGAGCTAAACGAGCAATCATCAAGTAATAATTGTTTAATCCCTCCCTTTGTTACTGATACTGTATTGACAAAAGCTTCAATTTCTATGGTTTTTTTGTGTCGCTTAGTTGATAATGCTGTTAAATTTGAGTTAAATTATGTTAAAGTTTCGGCTGTTTAGTTAACAATGCTGTTAATTCTACTGAATTTGATGGTCATCTATGTTAAAGTTTGATTATTATGTGTTTTTTGTGTTGTTTAGTTAATAATGCTGTTAAATTTGTTGAATTTGATGTGTTGCAGACAGCGGTGGTGGTGATTGGAGACGAAGAAGTGCATTTGGTAGCAATGCCAAGTAAATTAAAGAAATTTCCATGTTTCTGGTGTTGTGTGGTTCCGGCTCGATTATACGATGCGTGTTTAGGGATGTTGAATATGCGTTGTTTATCGATTGTGTTTGATCTTGATGAGACATTGATTGTTGCGAATACGATGAAGTCGTTTGAGGATAGGATTGAGCTTTTGACTGGGTGGATTGGGCAGGAGTCTGATCCGGGTAGGGTGAATGGGATGACAAATGAGCTTAGACGATACGTTGATGATCGAGCGTTGTTGAAACAGTATATTGATAATGATGCTGTTACGGATAATGGGGAGAGGTATACTGTGCAAATGGAGCCAGTTCCTGTGAATGCTGCTGGTAATGAGAATGTGGTTCGACCTATTATAAGGTTGCCTGAAAAAAATTTAGTCTTGACCCGTATTAATCCCGAGGTCAGAACATTATGTATTGTCTGTGTTTTCGCTTTATAAACTGTCATATATCTGATGTTATGTGTGGGGACATGGTTAGGGTTTAAGGATTGATTTAGAACTTAGAAGCACTAGGATTCCTTGCAAAATGTATGTTATAGTCTTAGGTGTTGTGGCTGAGGACGAAACTAATGATTAATATTCCGTCTCACCATCTGTATAGTAAATTAAAGGCAAGACACATGATTGAAGTGGTTTGAGTCATCATTTCTAGCAAATCTTTATAGAAGCTTATGCAGCTAAAGACGAAACACTAATGATTATGTTTCGTCTCCATATAGTTAAAAATTTAGTCTTGACCCGTATTAATCCCGAGGTCAGAACATTATGTATTGTCAGTGTTTTCGCTTTATAAACTGTCATATATCTGATGTTATGTGTGCGAACATGGTTAGGGTTTAAGGATTGATTTAGAACTTAGAAGCACTAGGATTCCCTAGATTCCTTGCAAAATGTATGTTATAATCTTAGGTGTTGTGGCTGAGGACGAAACTAATGATTAGTATTCTGTCTGTATAGTAATTAAAGGCAAGACACATGATTGAAGTGGTTTGAGTCATCATTTCTAGCAAATCTTTATAGAAGCTTATGCAGCTAAAGACGAAACACTAATATGTTTCGTCTCCATATAGTTAAAGGTTTTGACTGCAATAGATCTTCTTAGTTTTTGCAATGTCATTAATTTTCGTCTTTTGCTGATGAACTTATTGCACAAATGCTGGATATAGAATGTCATTAATGTTGAAATTCATGCCACTCATAATTGCATCTATCATGTTGATTTCACACTTAAGGCATGTGAGTTATTGCATCTTTCATTCTTTTCGTCTTATATTGGTTGCTCTAGGAAGTTAAGAAAGCATGATTCTGGGTTACAATAATTAGTTTTTTATTTTCTGAGTGTCTAATTATGGTCTAGTTTGGTGGGTGAACTTATGAAAGAATAGCCACCCATATATATCACTTAATTAAGTTCTCACAGCAATTTTCCATAGCAGCTACTACCCTGATACGTTAAGCTTTAATTATCCAGGCCCGGTTTATAAAAGTGATAGTAGTCAGAATAAATAAGAAAGATAAGAGCTAAGATTCAGGAAAGGAAGCTTTATGGGAGAAAGGAGAAAAAGTATGTATATATCTGTCCATTCCCAACTCCGGATAACTAAATTAAGAGAAGAATTATCTAGTGTAAACATCTATGTTACGTCTAGACCAGTTAATTACTGGGAATTGCGCTCACTTGTAAAAAGCTCAATTTGGCCATACTGTATAGGTACTGTTGCTAACTGAGGCCGAACAGGGCATATTGCTAACTCACAGACATGCTTTAATGGCTCATGCTATAATTAGAATTCACATGCTTTCTGTGATTTCTGGTGATTAGCCCATGCCCCATGACCTTTTTTTACTTCTCTATTTGCAAGTCATCTTTTTGGAGATTGTATTCACATTTATCAGGCCAAATTCGCTCACACTATCTAGGTACTGTTGAGGCCCTCAGGGCCTGTTGCTGCACTCTCACACATATGCGTGTGTATTTATTGGCTTTAGAGGACCATTCTGTATATAGTCTCGCATATTGTCTCTATTTCTTGTGATTAGCTCATGAGAAAATCAGTTTTTGGTATACCTTCTTAATTCGATACTTTAAGGTCACATTTTATTATTTATAAGAAATCATTGATACCTGTTATGCAAAGGGCCCAACTAAGATAATATTGGCATGGTTGAACATTTACGTTGTATTCTTTGTAATCATGTCATTAAGCCATTAAGGCTTAACAAATTGTTATGTATGTTTGCACATATAGATGCACTCATACAATGTATTTTTGAATTCCTAAGCTTTTGTCAGTTTTTATAATTATTTGTTTGCATATACAGATTCGTGATACCAGTGTCCTTGTGAGGCTACGACCCGCCTGGGAGGAATTGAGAAGCTATTTGATTGCAAAAGGCCGTAAAAGATTTGAAGTTCATGTCTGCACAATGGCTGAAAGAGATTATGCATTGGAGATGTGGAGGTTGTTAGATCCAGGGGCACACCTAATTGCTCCAAACCAATTGTTGAAGCGTGTTGTATGCGTCAAATCAGGCAAGCATTCACTTGCTCTGCAGCAATGTCTAGTTTGTGATGTGTGTTGAATTTGATGGTAATTTTTAGTGTTGTTTAGTTTTTAGCGTTAGCGTTGCCCGTTTGTTAACTCTGATGTTAAAGTATGTTAATGCTATTGTGTGTAGACCCCATAGGCCCGTGTTATGTAAGCAGTAGTATAGATAGATAACCGATTCTATTGTGTATGACCTGATAGGCCCATGTGTAAGTAGATACTAATCCAACGTCTAGAAGAACTATAGTGTCTAACAACACGTCATTGCCCCCGCAAACACAAGCATATAATTTGATGTTAAAAACTAGTGAAACATTTTTTAGTGCTGTTTTGTTTATAAAGTTACCCGTTTGTTTAATTTTATGTTAAAGTACGTAAATGCTATTGTTTGTGGCCCTGTAGGCCTGTGTGTAAGTAGTAGTATAGATTTGTGTTATAACCGTGTACACTAATCCAATAAACTCCCACTTGGCATGGTAGAACGTCTAGAAAACTATAGAGACGAAGATTAGTGTCTAGCAACACGCCATTGCCATCTGAAAGAACACTGGTAGTTGTTTGAGCTAAACGAGCAATCATCAAGTAATAATTGTTTAATCCCTCCCTTTGTTACTGATACTGTATTGACAAAAGCTTCAATTTCTATGGTTTTTTTGTGTCGCTTAGTTGATAATGCTGTTAAATTTGAGTTAAATTATGTTAAAGTTTCGGCTGTTTAGTTAACAATGCTGTTAATTCTACTGAATTTGATGGTCATCTATGTTAAAGTTTGATTATTATGTGTTTTTTGTGTTGTTTAGTTAATAATGCTGTTAAATTTGTTGAATTTGATGTGTTGCAGACAGCGGTGGTGGTGATTGGAGACGAAGAAGTGCATTTGGTAGCAATGCCAAGTAAATTAAAGAAATTTCCATGTTTCTGGTGTTGTGTGGTTCCGGCTCGATTATACGATGNCTAACAGCCCATGACTTACACTGTTTAATTTAGTTTTACTATTAAATAAAAGTAAAGAAATGTACAGTAAATGAAATATTTTCTTCCCAAACTTGAGAGGAAACACTTTACTTTAAAAAATCCACAAAATAACACTAGACTTACACTGTGTTTCTTAACTGCTACTCGAGAAAACAACATATTTTCTTACTTAACTCTATGTTTGGTGCAGAGCTTTTTGGAGATTTTTGGGGCGATGAGCGATGAGCAACGAGTTTTTTGATTTTCAGTGTTCATTTGTCAAAAGAGTTGTGAGCTTTGATATTTTTTAGGAAAGTTCATTTTTCCAATGTTTTTTTAAGAAGCTGTGAGCAGTGAGCTGTGCGCTGTGTCTAGTGCTCGTTACTGCTCACACTAATGCTCATTGCTACTGGTCACAGCAACTTTTGCCAAACATTGCCTAACTCGAGAACACAGTGTTATAGTAGCTCATTTCGACCGTAAAATTCTCAAAAAGAGTTTTATAACTTCATCCAAATCCAAAAACTCACACCACACGTACAGACAAACACACAAACCCCAATGGCACATTCGTAAATACCCCCAAACCCCAAGCCCAATTCCACACACCCACTCCTATAAATACACCCCCACACCCTCATTTCAAACCCACTCCTCACTTCTTTAGAGAGAGAAACAATTCACTTTTTTTTTTCCTCTCTTTTTTTATTTAAAAAAAAAAAAATTTATAAATTTTTTCCGTTCTTTGGAGGGAAAAAAAATAAAAAAATTAGGGCTTTTTTTTCTTTCTAACGGTAATTTCTTCAAATTACCCGTCCAATTCATCAAATTTACCGTCAATTTGTCAAAATTTGACGGAAAAAATTAGGGCTTTTTTTTTAACTGTGTGTGTGTTTTTAGTGCGTGTTTTTTCAAATTAACGGTAATTTCTTCAAATTAACCGTCCAATTCATCAAATTTACCGTCAATTTGTCAAAATTTGACGGTAAAATTAGGGCTTTTTGTTTTTTACTGTGTTTTTGATCAAATTTGGGGTTTTTTTGGGGTGAAATTTGCTCACTGTGTTTTTACTGCGTGTTTTTGTCAATTTACCGTCAATTTGTTAAAATTTGAGGGTAAAAATTAGGGCTTTTATTAACTGTGTGTTTTTATAAATTAGGGCTTTTTTTGTCAATTTGTGTCAAATTTACGGTAAAAAAGAGGGTTTTTTTTTACTGTGTGTGTTTTTACTGTGTGTTTGATCAAATTTACCTTTAAATTTGCAATTTGAGTGAAATTTGGGGTTTTTTTTGGGGTAAATTTTGCTCACTGTGTGTTTTTACTGCGTGTTTTTGTCAAATTTGGGGTTTTTCAGGTAAAAAAAAACTACCCTTTTTACTGTGTGTGTTTTGATGTGAAAATGAGGCAGTTTGGGTTTTAACTGTGTGTTTTTATAAAAAGTTTAATGTTATAGAAATGGGGGAAGTAGGGCTAAAAGTGTACCATGGCGAAACGATATTAGGTGAGCTAGATGTGATAACTGAATCAATAGGGGGGTTTGGGAAATTTCCAAATAACGAGATTCGGATTCATCATTTCTCGCAAACCAGTGAGAGGTGTTCGCCTTTGTCGGTTTTGTTGACGATTTCGGCGTCTGCGGTTAGGTGTAAGCTTGAGTCGTCGTGTAGTGTTAGGCAGCCGGCGTTGATTGATCTGCATTCCAATTGTTTCTATGAGTTGAAGGTTGAAACTTTGTTTTTATGGTTTTTAGCGTTGTTTAGTTTGTAATGTGTGTTGAATTTGAGGTTAAATTGTGTTTATGCTATTTTGTATCCATAGGCCCGTGTGTAAGTAGTAGTATAGATAGTTAATAGATTCTATTGTGTATGACCCGATAGGCCCGTGTTATAAATTTGTGTTTTTATGGTTTTTAGTTATGTTAAAGTTTTGAATTTTAAGGTTTTTGTGTGTTGTTTAGTTGATAAACTTGTTGCCCGTTTGTTAACTCTGATGTTAAAGTATGTTAATGCTATTGTGCATGACCCTGTAGGCCGCCCATGGGTAAGTAGTAGTATAAATTTGTGTTATACCGTGCATACTAATCCTGCGTCTAGAAGAACTATACAGACAAAGATTAACGTTTAGCAACTTGCATTGCCCCTGAAAACACACAAGCGTTTAATTTGATATTAAAAATGAGTGAAATAGGGTTAAAAGTATACCATGGTGAAACATTTTTTAGTGCTGTTTAGTTTATAAAGTTGTTACCCGTTTGTTAAACTTATGTTAAAGTACATAAATGCTATTGTGTATGACCCTGTAGGCCTGTGTGTAAGTAGTAGTATAGATTTGTGTTATAACCATGTACACTAATCCAATAAACTCCCACTTGGCATGGTAGAACGTCTAGAAAACTATAGAGACAAAGATTAGCGTCTAGCAACACGTCATTGCCCTTGAAAACATACAAGTGTTTGTTTTAGCTAAGCGAACAATCATTATGTAATAATGTTGTCAATCGTCCCTTTGTTACCGCTACCGTATTGTTTAGTTGGTAAAGTTTTGATTTTTATGGTTAACCTGTGCTGTTTAGTTGATAATGCTTTTTAAAAGTACTGAATTTGATTGTAAATTAAGTTGAGTTTATGATGTTTTTTGTGCTGTTTAGTTGATAATGCTGCTAAATTTATTGATTTTGATGCGAAATTCTGATTTATATGGCTTTTTATGTTGTTTAGTTGATAATGCTGTTTAGTTTAGGGTAAAAACCCTTTACCCAAAATGATGTTTAGTTTATTGAATTTGATGGTAAATTATGTTAACGTTTTGATTTGTTTTGTAATTTTTAACGTTTTAGCTGATATTTTGTTGAATTCGATGTGTTACAGACGGCGGTGGTGGTGATTGGAGATGAAGAAGTGCATTTGGTCGCAATGCCAAGTAAATTAAAGAAATTCCCATGTTTCTGGTGTTGTGTGGTTCCGGCTCGATTATACGATGCATGTTTAGGGATGTTGAATATGAGGTGTTTATCGATCGTGTTTGATCTTGACGAGACATTGATTGTTGCGAATACGATGAAATCGTTTGAGGATAGGATTGAACTTTTGACTGGGTGGATTGGGCAGGAGTCTGATCCGGGTAGGGTGAATGGGATGACAAATGAGCTTAGACGATACGTTGATGATCGAGCGTTGTTGAAACAGTATATTGATAATGATGCTGTTACGGATAATGGGGAGAGGTATACTGTGCAAATGGAGCCAGTTCCTGTGAATGCTGCTGGTAATGAGAATGTGGTTCGACCTATTATAAGGTTGCCTGAAAAAAATTTAGTCTTGACCCGTATTAATCCCGAGGTCAGAACATTATGTATTGTCTGTGTTTTCGCTTTATAAACTGTCATATATCTGATGTTATGTGTGGGGACATGGTTAGGGTTTAAGGATTGATTTAGAACTTAGAAGCACTAGGATTCCTTGCAAAATGTATGTTATANAATTAGTAATGAAAAAAGGGGTGGAGGGGATCCGTATATGTTGTTCAGGTCGATCAGAAGGTGCAGAAATAGCTAGAACTGAATGCAAAAAGTATGGAAAAACATCTAGTAATGTATTTAACCAGAAAATAGATTATGCTCCTGCGGAAGTATCTACTCGTTACGGAATCTCAGGTGTCAAAGTGTGGATTTCATATAGTCAAAAAGAAAGGGGACGTGATATATCCGAAACGTACGAAATATAGTCAATATCGTAAAGGCAGATGTAGTAGGGGTTGCGGACGGTACACGACTTGGTTTTGGAAGATATGGCACTAAAAGTTGTAGAGCTTGTCGTCTTTCATATCGAGCCATTGAACAGCGCGTCGAGCTATAATTGGGCAATTCCATCGTACTATGAGCGGACAATTCCGAAGAAATGGTAAGATATGGGTAAGAGTTCTCGCAGATCTCCCTATTACCGGGAAACCTACAGAAGTAAGAATGGGAAGAGGAAAAGGAAATCCTGCGGGTTGGATTGCTCGTGTGTCCACAGGACAAATCCCATTTGAAATGGATGGTGTGAGTTTGTCAAATGCTCGACAAGCCGCTACATTAGCGGCGCATAAACTATGTGCGTCAACCAAGTTTGTTCAGTGGTCGTAACGTAATTAGTTAGTGGGGAAAAAGCGGGCCGGGATTCAAAAGAATTAGGCGAAGTGTTTGTTCCTGAACGACGGAAGTGGAAAGACACTAAGGGAGAGGGATATACTCCTTTGTTTTTGTAATCGCCGAAATTGTACGACGAACCTTCTTGTTCCAGGCGTACTACCCTGATACGTTAAGCTTTAATTATCCAGGCCCGGTTTATAAAGTGATAGTAGTCAGAATAAATAAGAAAGATAAGAGCTAAGATTCAGGAAAGGAAGCTTTATGGGAGAAAGGAGAATAAGTATGTATTTATCTGTCCATTCCCAACTCCGAATAACTAAATTTAGAGAAGAATTGTCTAGTGTAAACATCTATGTTACGTCTAGACCAGTTAATTACTAGGAATTGCGCTCACTTGTAAAAAGCCCAATTTGGCCATACTGTATAGGTACTGTTGCTAACTGAAGCCGAACAGGGCACGCTGCTAACTCACAGACATGCTTAATTGGCTCATGCTATAATTAGAATTCACATGCTTTCTGTGATTTCTGGTGATTAGCCCATGCCCCATGACCTTTTTTTACTTCTCTAGTTGCAAGTCATCTTTTTGGAGATTGTATTCACATTTATCAGGCCAAATTAGCTCACACTATCTAGGGACTGTTGAGGCCCACAGGGCCTGTTGCTGCACTCTCACACATATGCGTGTGTATTTATTGGCTTTAGAGGACCATTCTATATATAGTCTCTCATATTGTCTCGATTTCTTGTGATTAGCTCATGAGAAAATCAGTTTTTGGTATACCTTCTTAATTCAATACTTTAAGGTCACATTTTATTATTGGATTATAGAAATCATTGATATCTGTTATGCAAAGGGCCCAACTAAGATAATATTGGCATGGTTAAACATTTACGTTGTATTCTTTGTAATCATGTCATTAAGCCATTAAGGCTTAACAAATTGTTATGTATGTTTGCACATATAGATGCATTCATACAATGTTTTTTTGAATTCCTAAGCTTTTGTCAGTTTTTATAATTATTTGTTTGCATATACAGATTCGTGATACCAGTGTCCTTGTGAGGCTACGACCCGCCTGGGAGGAATTGAGAAGCTATTTGATTGCAAAAGGCCGTAAAAGATTTGAAGTTCATGTCTGCACAATGGCTGAAAGAGATTATGCATTGGAGATGTGGAGGTTGTTAGATCCAGGGGCACACCTAATTGCTCCAAACCAATTGTTGAAGCGTGTTGTATGCGTCAAATCAGGCAAGCATTCACTTGCTCTGCAGCAATGTCAACTTCTCTTCTTCTTGGTGTTTTATAGCTGTATCTTGTCTGCTTAGTCTAGTTCTGATTGCAACACCTGTTCACCTGCAATAACTTTCAACTTGGAAAAATGCGTGAAATCGAAATAATAATGTAATAACTGTGCGTGTGTAACGGTGTGATTCGGGATTACGATTAGGGTCTGTTTGGTTTGGAAATGGGATTGGGAATGAGTATGGATTTTGAAAGAAAAAAAGGCGAGAGAAAAAGGTATTGTTGTAAAAGAATAATTTTTTAGAGATAAAGTGGGAGGCGATTGTATGTGAGAGAGATTCCCTTCACATGGGTTTTGTAAATATTACAGTAGTTTGCATTTCTGTATTCCACTCACTATCCTCCACACCCTAAATCTTTATACCTTGCTTTTTTTTATCTTTGTGTAGGTGCACGCAAGTCTTTGCTGAATGTGTTCCAAGATCGAAACTGTCATCCAGGGATGGCTATGGTAATTGATGATAGGTTAAAGGTTTGGGAAGAAAAGGATCAACCTCGAGTTCACGTGGTACCTGCTTTCGCTCCTTATTACGCTCCACAAGCAGAGGTACTGTAAACTTTAGTCTTGATTTCTTCATTTGATTTAGTAAATTAAATTACTAAAATGTTATTTTTTTTTCCCTTCCTTTTTTCATATCAAATTTCTCATGATAGACAGCAAACGCGGTTCCTGTTCTTTGTGTGGCAAGGAATGTTGCTTGCAATGTTAGAGGTGGTTTCTTCAAGTAAGATAGCTTAAGCAAATCATTCTTTTATATTACACATCCATTTTGGCCCTACTCACTCAAATAAACTAATGGATACTTACTTTATTTATGCTGTGTTTGGCAGAGAATTCGATGAGAATTTGCTAAGGAGACTTTCCGAATACTTCTATGAAGATGAAGCATCAAATCTACCATCTGCACCTGATGTTTCCAATTTTCTAATGTCAGAGGTGAGTGAATTAGACATCTATGGGTGTTAATATCTTTGAGAATGTCTTACTTATTCTACGAAGATTTGGTTTTCAGGATGCCAGTTTTGTACCAAATGGAAATACAAATGCCCCAGTGACAGAAGGGATGAATGGTCCTGAAGTTGCGCAAAGACTGAATCAGCAGGTAGCCTTTCCTAAGATATATGTTACTTTCGTTTGTTATGCATGTAGGTGTTGATTGGGATTGCTTATTATTTTCTGCTTATCTGCTTATTTAGGTAAAATAAGTGCGTTCGCTTGAGCTTTTCTAACAAAATATTATGTATGATTCTTATTACATTTTTTTTTTTTTTACAAAATAAGCAAATCCAAACACTATGAAGTGCTAATTTTTAAGCAGCTTACAAGTACTTCTTTATTAGCAGAAGCATAAGCAGAAAAACGTAGCAACCCCAGACACACTCGCAGACCGTTTCTTTCACAACAAGCTCTACACAGAATATGCTAATTTTCATTGCTTTCAATTTTAACCTTTCTCAGGATTCCAGAAACATGGACCTAAAATCTGAGAGACCCCAGGTATCGGCTCCAAATGCAAGTATCCACGGGCCACCATCTTCCAGAACATTGATTCCTTTAGAAAGTATGTATTAGTAAAACATCTCTTCACTCACACACCAGAGTATTTAAGTTGGTTGATCTTTTCTTAGTATAGTTTCTTTAATTTTTGTGCAGAGCCTAGCTTACTTGGGCCCATTCAAGCACCTGATATATTGAACAAACACCGACCTGGTTTCAATCCTCTGTCTCCCGGTACAGCTAGCTCTTTCTCTGCAGGAATTCAGCCATTACTACCTGAAGCAAAAACTGTTGTTGAGGTATTACAGAATCACCAATATCGTCTAAAAACTTGTATATTTTCGTTAAGGATTCTTTTACTGCTAGTTCTGGACACATACTACGTTTTTGGATTTTTTTTATTTGTTTCAGTTATCTATGGAGGTGGCTAAACAGGTCATTTTCTATTGCTTGTTGAAATGGGTTGGCCTGATATGCAAACACTTTCCTTTTTCTAGATTTTTAGTTTTTTTAAATAAAGAATGTGCTATTTAAAAATGATCACATGAACCACATTAATAAGTTATCACAAAAATAATCTAGCAAGTTCTTCGGCACTTGCGGATACTCGTATTAATTATTTTAAATCCCTATGTTCAATAAAAAAATGATCTAACCTTCTTATTCAATCTTAAAGGATTTAACTAATTTTTGGTGAAGCCGTTTAGGATGTTTGTATGCATTTGAATATATTTTTTGGACGTTTTTAACCTGTTCCACCTGTTCCTTTTTTTGGGTAAATCAGAGATAGAGCAGAAGTAAATAAGTAAATGTTTCAAAAGTTACCCCATCCACTTAATTGATATTTTCGTGCCAATTTCAGGTATCCCATGGGTATGGATTGCAAAAGAAGAATTTACTGCAAACAGGCCAGCAAACAGGTATTGAAAGAAGCTTCTATTGTAACAATTTGTGTTCAAATTAAATGCTTGCTTATTTCTTTTTCACTTTTGTGGAAGACATAGCACCCCTTCAGAATCCACCATCCTTTAACAACAGAAGAGGGCCTACTGAGAGCGGAAATTCGAACCAGCCTCAACCTTCATTATCCATCGGAGTGCTGCAGGAAATTGGACAAAGATGTGGCTCTAAGGTAATGCTAATTTGATCCAGTAGGAAAACAAGCTTTTTGTTATGTGTTATTCTTATCATGTATCATGTCATCTTTATTTTTATAGGTTGAATATAGATCCATTATGAGCCCCAACAGAGAATGGCTGTTCTCTTATGAGGTGAGCAGAGTACACCGTCACAGTAAATGTTTTAGCTGAAATTCTATCAGCAGTTCTATATAATATGGTCTGTGCTAAATTGGGCTGAATGATGCAGGTCTTGTTCACGGGTGAGAAAGTAGCTATTGGAATGGGTAAGACGAGAAAAGATGCACAACAACAGGCTGCTGAGAATGCCCTTCGTAGCTTGGCTGGTAAGAGTTTTATTCGATCAGTAATATATGTGATGAATCGTCATAAAATGAGGTCCAGATGATAAATTATTCCTGTTCTCATGTTATTACAGATAAATATGTAGCATGCATCATCTCCCGGGCTGAAACATTAAACAAAGATCCTGATAACCAATCTACGGAAATGGAAAATGGATTTTTATGGGAAACCGATTCAGATGAAGAAGTCGAGAACTCTTCTGAGGTGGGACTCAATATTTTACATGCTGCTCCTTATATACGGTTACACTTAAGAATGTAGGTTGTGCTTGGATAAAGGGTATATATGGCCAGACCACCAGATAGCTTTTGTGCTTATCTTGAGCTGCCGTTTGGTGTTGCTTTCTTGCTCCACTTAACAAAGGTAATAATTGGTGGTCGGTCCATTGTTTCTTCTATAGGTGGCAAAATGGGCAGGTTGGGTTGACCCGAAAAACTTTTTGCCAAAAAAAATATTTTGTGTCAAATATGTATCTCGATTATGTTACTTGGTAATGAGTTAGGATCAAATGAGAAGAAAAACTAAAATGAGAAGGATGAGAAGAAACCACAACCACACATTTGAGATGCACCTACAAAAATAGATGCATCTCCCCTTAAATTTCTCCCTCTTATTTGAATTGTGTGGTTGGAAACTTTTCTCACTCTTCTCATTTTATTTTTTCTTCTTACTAGATCCATTCCCACTTGGTAATATTATAATTAAAACTAAACTTTTGGTCAACTTTTAACCCGTATTGTATTAAGCTGGATTTTTAGTTTACCCGTTTTACTCACTAGAAAAAGAACATAAACCGAATCGAATCATTTATAAGTGAGTGAGTTGAACTTGCCACCTCTAGTTTATATCGATTATCCAAGTACTCCTTGCAATTAAAGGTTCCAGTTGATGTGTTAATTATATGTTAATATGTTTACAAGTAAATCAGTAGTCGTTTCTTGGTACCCACCAACTTTTTTAGTTTGTATCAAGCTGACTGAAATTAATTAAATTCGTGTGCAAATAAATTGCTTTTACAGGCAGCTGAAGTGAGGCGTTCCTCCAGTTTAGCAGGTCAGCACGCCAATAGAGTCGACTCGCCAAGGTAAGAATGTGACGAAGGATTGAAAGGTCACACGATTAACACTTGAATTACTTAGACTTGTGTGGCTGGTTTCTTGATTATTGATTTTCGTAATGTTTAGGTTATTACCAGAATCTACAACAGCTAAAAGGTCAAATGCAGAATCACATCAAAATCCTCTAGATTCATCATCCTCACGGCATCAACCAAATAAACGAAATAGAGTGATGTGAGCAGCACGGGTATTTCAATCGTCAAAGCATACAAAAATGTACTAGCGGAATCATCAACCGGGTTCGAACCCAAAGATTTTAAGGTTCCAGCAACATAGAACCCACAAAGAACAGACGTCGATACAAAGGATCTGAGAAGTGGTGGCAACAACTTGTAAAGGTGATCATGAAAATCACAAGACTCGGGGTTTTTTTTTATTTAACTTTTGAATAGTGAACCTGTAAGTATTTTGGTAGATTTGATAAACGGAGGCCAGATATGGCCAATTTTGGTCAATCCCTTGTTCCCAAGATAATGGTAACTTTTGGGGTTTTGGAGCTGTAAAGTACTTCTTGTTTGTGAAGAATCGGAAAGCATAATTATAGTTTTTGATATTACTGAGTATGACAAGTGCATTCCGTGACAATTTGTTTAGCGTGAGCTATACATACATGTGCGTAATCATGTGAGTAAATGAACACATACACTATACAGTATGCTGTATGTACGCGCAGATACGCCCGTGTCCCTGGATCTTTGCAACAAACAACGCTTATTTGACTCTCATCGACTACTTATCTGAGCACAAAAGTATCCGTGATTTTCGCTACTTGATCTTACCCGCGTGATCTTTAATCTTTTAGTAGTACTGTTACCTTTCTCCAAAGAAAATGTCAAGAACAAACCAATCTTTACAAGCATTGTGTTTTAAAATATGTATTCTATGTTATTGACCAACTTTTTTAAATGCTTATGGATTAAATAATTGTTTAAGAATTGGATAATGCCAATAATGATAAAAATTAGAGAATATTTCAACTTTTTAATAGTAGTTTGATAGAAACACTTGTACTAACTAAAAAAATATTAGTAGTAATGAGAGGCCAACTTGTGTTTGTTGTGCTCCTCATGTTCACCAAATCTATTTTTTTAATAAAGTTTTATGTATGAATTATGAAAATAAGTAGTGTGGATATTGCGTTTATGAAAAAGAAATGTTATAACTGTGCATATACATGTTAATTACATTATGTGAACGTTTACAACAGATAAACCTGCTAACACATGTTTGATTTATCTTAGTCTTAACGATTCCAAGACTTGCGTTTGTCGAACTATGAACCTTGCCCATATAATGATCCAACACGATCATTATACTGCTTCAGATAAGATATATTCACACTGTTTGATTTATCAGCAAATAAGTTGAAATTTCTTCTAAATATAAATGTATGTTTTTAATCATACTTAATCTCCAAAAGGTTTAAATTGGCAGGAAAATCTTAACCCGTGCACCCTTTTGGTCGTGCACCAAGACAATTAACACATGTTCCAGTGACCGTTAACCAGGAGTTGAGATTGAACCCGTGACTTATTTCTTCAAAACCCTCTTTGACTGGTAAACTATGTTTTCAATCATACTTCAAGCCAACTTATTATATTATTCTTAAGTACCACGAGCAATTATTTTGTGACTTTTTGTGTGATTATGCTTGTGTGGGACCTCAATCAAAGCTTCTAACTTGCACGACTGTTTTGGCGACTAAGATTATAATAACCTGCACTAATCCTCACTCTAATAACAATGTTCCTTAATCCTCATTTGCTCCATTTCACTAGTACTCTAATTCATATGTCGAAGACTTTGAAACAAAATCATTGTGACATAACCAGGGTGGGTCCCGAGATACCCATGAAATTTTGCAGCGTAGCATTAATTTTTGTAAAAAAAAGAAACTCGATTTTTCTTAAATGCAACTGGTCCAAAACAATTGTGTTTCTTTTAGTATAATTTTCGTAAATACACCTGGTCAAATGGTGTCATGATTCCGTCCCTGAACATACCGTGTGTATGATACACAAACCATAAATACCGACAAATACTAGCATGCTCGGTATTCTACTCGACACTAAATATTGCAATAGAACAGGCCTTTTGTACGGTTTTTTACCAATCTGGGCGGCGGAAACTACATTTCTTTTCTTTAACTAAACAGATATCGTTTTGCTACAAAACTCACATCAATAACAAAGTTAATTTTTTCTAAGTTTTCGATCTTTTAGCCAACTAATTTATGATGTTTATCAGTAACCAAATTTTATGTCTGATAAAAATGAACAGATTAAGACAAAATCGGATCAAAACCAACATCATACCAAACAGATTCCAAATAAATAAAATATTATACTAGAAACCCGAAATTACCCGTTCCAAGATAACCACAAATTTCAAGTGCTTCACATTTTTTCATTCAAATTTTCACATTATATGTTCAGTAAACCAATATGGCGTAAACCATGTCGTTTTTACTTCAACTAAAAAACGTCGTTATGCTAGAAAACTAAACTTATTTCAATATTCAAAATATGATCGAGTCTGGCTCAACATATTGTTTGACACTGAACAGGTTCAGAACCAATGTCATACCAAATAGAGTAAAAAAAACTCTACTAAAAACCGGCCGGCAGCCAGGAATTTATGGTCGTCGGGGCAAACTTAGACAGATTTTAGAAAATACACTGCAAATCGGTTCGTTAGAATTTTTTTTTGGTATGGGAGCGTGCCCACCATGCCCGCCCTCCTATCTCCGCCTATGCTAAAAACCCAAAATTACCCATTCCAAAATACTACTACAGTCAAAAAACTATACCAAAAAAACTAACTGTAAAAAAATGCAGTTACTTTTTTACATGCAAGTTATGCAACTGAAATACTAATTTCCCATTTTCAAAGTTCCATAATCCGTACCATAAACCATCACACACCTGATCATAAATTCATGATCACCAACGACTTTAACTACCAAAAAGTCAACTATCAACCCTTTACAAATAACTAACTTGTTCAGCAAACCACCATTTCATAACCAACACAAAAAAAGCCATTTCAATGACAATCAAGATTCCGGGCATTAAAACGACGGAGCAACGACGTAGCCATCACCACCACCACCACAGAAATAGCCGCTACTACACGAAGTTTCATATATTCACAACTGTTTGCTTAGTTGCAATAGTATTCACTTACATGTTTAATACCAATACTTTTGTGTCCAATGTTTCTTTTAACGTGACACCCAAGTCGTCTTCAGCGTTTCCCTTGACTGTTTTCGACAACCACACGTTTATTATCAACCAACTTAAGTCCACTTCTGTTATTCATAACCCTGTCTTGATCGTTAACAAAGTTATCGTTCAAGAAACGGTTATAAATAATGATCATAATAGTACTAATGGGTCCAAAAAAAAGTTGGCCATGTTGGATATCTTGCACTCTAACCAAGATTTTGAAACTCGAGCTAGGGAGTTTTTTAAGGGTTGTGAAGTGAGGTTTTTTATGACATGGATTTCGTCGGACCCACAAAGGGTCTTTGGGGAGCGTGAGATGTTGGCGGTTGACGCGTTGTTTAACTCGAATCCTAATGGTTGTTTGATGATTTTGTCAAATACTATGGATAGTGAGCACGGGTTTCAGGTTCTGAAACCCGTGTTGGATTTGGGGTTTAAAGTTCAGGCAATTGAGCCAGATTTTGGATTTTTGTTTGGGGACACGCCTGCTAAGTCGTGGTTTGATAATATTAAGGAAGGAAACCGTGATCCGGGTGAAATTCCATTAGCGCAGAATTTGTCTAATTTGTTGAGGCTAGTTGTGCTTTATAAATATGGCGGGGTGTATCTTGATACAGATTTCATACTTTTGAAAGATTTTAGTGGTTTATGCAATGCTATTGGAGCTCAAAGCGCGACCCGGTCTGGCAACTGGACTAGACTAAACAATGCAGTGCTGATCTTTGATAAAGAACATCCATTACTATACAAATTCATCGAAGAATTTGCATTGACTTTTAATGGAAATAAATGGGGGTATAACGGACCTTATCTCGTGTCAAGAGTAGTTGAAAGATGGCCAAATTCAAACATTAGCGTGTTACCACCTGCGGTGTTTTATCAGGTGGACTGGACTAGAATAGGTGGTTTATTTCGGCGACCAGAAAACCAAGCTCACAGGAAATGGGTCGAGGCTAAAGTGGTTCAGTTGAAAGAAAAAAGTCACGGGATTCATTTGTGGAATAAACAAAGTAGACGGTTAAAAATCGAAGATGAAAGTATAATGGCAAGATTGGTTTCTGATCATTGTGTTGTTTGTACATTTTTTAACAGAAGTCGAAGACTTTTGGAGAGTGAATTTATTAGCTCATGATTCATCGCTGTAAAAAGTAAATTTTTTTATTTTTCATAAAAAGATCAAAACGTTGTTGTTTTGAGCGAAAAGGGTATAATTGTAATATTGTAAACACCTTTTTGTAAATTTCTTTGATCGGGTTTGTTATTGCAGACTTGTGGTGCAGCTTTTTATAAAGTTTGTTACGGTTATTTATTCTGATTAGCAATTTTTGTCGTTGATATGGATTTGTGATTACAGTGCTCCTTATATCGCAATGTTTGTATTTGTATAAAAGTGTAAAACGGCATAAACTTGCTATCGTGTATTTTGATCAAATAACGATCTATACTGAGGGCAACACCGGGTCCAAGACGTGAAAATGACCCGCAAAACAGAGAAAACTCAAATTAACCCATACTTAAAAACATATACAGAGACATAAACAATCAAAAATATAATTTTGTTTAAGTGTATGCCCTAAGAAAAAAATGTTATGCTAATACATAGTTACATACAAATATACAATTATAGAAATCTCGCATTACATTGTTATCGGTTTAGGAGCACCAAAAACTCAAACATGATGGTGTTCTTTTTATCTGTTTCAACTCAAAAACTCGAAAAATAATAAAGGAAAATAAAGTGTCACGCTTTCTTTCATATTTGGTTCTAACTTATACTTTCTTTTTTCTTCTTTCCTCTCCAAATTCGAAACAAGATTCTTAATCTTGACTTCAATCTTAAACGAAACCGAAATCTAAAATTGTAGAAGCTAGGCAATTTGGCAAAAGATTTCTTCCTAGTCAACTTCTGCTTCCTAAGCGTCGTTTTTCTGTATTCTTGGTGTTCATCTTCTTCCTTTTCCTCTTCTTCTTCTTTTTCTTCGTGTTGTTGATGTTCTTGAGGTACTTGTACAAATCCACGATCAAATTTCGTTATTCCAAACCAAGGATCATCATGAACACCATCATCCGAATCACTACCCCATAATGGAATAGTCTTGGTCTCGCACGAGCCACTATAGTACTCAAAATGATTAGCTAAACTTGTATGCTCCATTTCAAACAATCTCCTCAAAGAAGTACTCCCTTTTTTCATCAAATTCAAAAGCTTTCGGCTTCGGTTTTTATCCAACGATGAAAACGAAGAACTTAGAGCAACTCCCTTAGAACATAACGAATAAGAAGAACACGACGACGAAGAAGAACACGACGAGTTATATTGATTCTTTTGGTGCTTAAGAAGTTGTCTAATCTTTTGCTTTTGAGCTTCTTTGTTGAACATGAAAAATGTATCTTCATGATCATCTTCTTCTATGATTTCTGATGACATTATTGAGTTTCAAGACTTAGGATAAAATTTATGATTCAAATGAAGAAATTTCAAAGATGAAAACAATCAAAAGGCCGGCAAAAATGAAAAGTTTTTTAATAATATTATTATCATTTTTGTCATTTGGTAGTTTGGCCATCACCTTTATGAACATTCTTCTTTTTTATTTTCGTCACAAACAAATTTTTGCTAATAAACATTGTGGAGATAAGCCAATAACAGTATTTGAAACAAATAATACCAAAGCATATACTACAAGAGAACGTGATTATATAACTTTTTGGGATGAAATAATAGACGTAAAAGCAGGGAAGAACCTAAAATTTTCGGACAGGTGTTGCACAAACTTTTTACCTTAGCTAAAGTTGCACTATAAAGGAAATAGTACAANCACATGAATATTTAATTTTGAAATGTACATGTTTAAAAAAAATGTGTTATAGTCATTATGTGTTGTATCTTTCTCACTAATAAAGGCCTAAAAGGACTTGCAAAATTAGAATATGTGGTTTTGTGAAAGCTTAAAAAAAAAAAAAAAAAAAAAAAAAAAAAAAAAAAAAAAAAAACTCATTTTTACCCGTATTTAATGAGAATTGATTTAGACACTTTTAAGTATTAATTGTGACATTTTAATCTATGCATTAAATAACTGTACAATATTGACATTCTGCTTCAACTGCTTGTGCGTTAGAGTTGCAAACAAAAACTTGAATTTACAAATCATATCTCATATTTAATCCATAAGAACATCAAATGAAGTGGATTAAATTTAAAGATTCCAAGTAAACTCCATTTAGGTATGCAACTAAGGAAAACATGGAATATTTTCATTTTTCTTATCCATTTGATATCATTTAATCAGAAATCAAACGAGAGTGGTAGGTGTTGAAGCCATCATTAAGATTTAAATACTTAGAATATAAAAATATAATTAGAAGTGATTTTATGTTTATTTATTTATTTATTTATTTTATTATTATTTTTTTTCAAATGTCACTATATCCAAATAAGTATCATAGAATATTTCTACGAAGGTTTTAAATTTCTTCTCAAGTTGGTTGACTTTATCTATCGCATGTTTTAATTCATGACTTTTGATACACTTTTGGTCTATTGGTATGTGAGTGACCATCAACCAACAGGTTGTCGATTCAAGTCTCGTTAATGACATTTGTGAGATAAGTGCGTAATAAATTGCGGCTCAAAAAAATTGAGCACAAGGGTAGAAAAATAATTACACGGACAACTTTTACCATTGAGCCCATTTGTAAGTTGGTCTAGTGGTAGTGTGGTTCGAAAAGAGACTTGGGTTCCGTTTAGAGAAATTAAGAGACTTGGGTTCAAATTTGGTTGAGTACACATGCGGGATGGGTAAGAAAGAGTTTGGAAACAATCATGGGAATAATGATTAAGTGGCATACATAAAAGTCAAGCAAAAGCTTAAATTTCTCCGAGTGACTTGAACATGAATTTTAACAAGTCTACTCGTTTTTTTGTTGAAAATGACCTATATGACTTAAATAAGTTTTAGATTAGATAATGTTAATCGGGGATATATGAAATTAATCCATGTCACAATAAGTTCGTTGTGAATTCCACGATGCCAAATGGTTAGTTGACCAGGATAGCACGAACTTACAACTAGAGGTATAGAAGGGTCACATATCAATAGGTAATCTTAAAATGACATAATGATCATATAAAAATGAGTTAGATATATAATACTACTTGGTTATGAACAATATAGAAACATAATAAACATAGTATAAGAAGCTACATTAAAAATTGATGGTCAAAGAATAATATGGATAATGGTTATATTATGGTTATATTATATTAGTATATGCATACCTTTTACTTTTTAGATGAACGAGTCAATCAACTTGTAGTTATTTTAAAGTTTATTTTAACATGACTTTTTAACTTGCAATATATTAAGGACTGATTTTATTATCCTGCTTGTTTCCAATGAATATAACAATATGAAAAAAGGTAAAATGCAAAAACATGCTCCTAATTATTGACATCTTTGCATATGACCATAACGTGCGGTGCCGAAAATTCTTTCCTCGTATTTTTATTTGTGACAATTGTGTCGGTTCTTCGTAAATCGGAGCATTCAGGTCAGGGCGACAACTGGCTAACTCAACGCTGCATAATCATCTCTTTGCACAGCTTTTACCTTGTAATAATCACTAGTCACATTACCGCCACCACCACCACAATTGTGGTCATCTTCATTACGGGTGCTCTTAATGAAAACGAATTACTAGTAAAGAATGCTTCAACGACAACAATAATACCCAGTCTCGGCAGTGCCATCTCTAAATGTATCACAGGTGTTAAATTGAGACACCTTATTTGTATGCGTAGTAAACTAGTAATACTAAAATATAAGTCACGTTTACAAATTCTCATAAGTGTCTTATGTCTACTAGTGCAATAATGTTGATATACTAATGCATCTTTCAGCATGGTGACTAATAAGTAATTTGAGATAGACCCAAAATTAATGAAATGACATAAAGCTGATAGTTCTTGTCTACTAGAAATGGTACAACATATTCACAAAAATTGAAATGGAAAATGATTGATGTTATCTTTGAAAGTGTAATATCCATATAATAAGTGGATTTTTTCCCTCTCTAAAATTGAATAAATAAAGAGAAATAAATAAAAAACGATGAAAGTTTGATTTTGTGTGTGTAGGGGTAGGACAGATGCATCCGATCAAAATTGAACCCAAACTGGTTTGACTCGACCTGTACATGTATCTAAAACATGTCGGAATGGAAAACCTATAACCAAACCGACAGACTTGGTCGATCTCGGTCTTTTTAAAAAGCAGACGACTATCTCATGATATATATACATAAATATATCTCAAATGTTTTAAATATTACTGGAAGTCTGGAACCCACAGTTATTTGATTCCTGAGCTCTCTCACAGACGAACCCTTTTGGTAAATGAATGATGTATCTAGAAAGAAATACATATCTACATTTGTGCTTGTGAAGTTATGGAGTTATGGTATAGTTTCTAAACAAATACTTCACATTATTATCTTCATGCTATAAAAATGATTTAAAGAAGAAAATCTTCTAAGCCTTCATATATCTTGAGCCTGCTTTCTAATATATGGGTTTAAACCCAAATGAAACCCAATATAACTAACTATAAATGAACTAGCGCATTAATTTAACAATACACCACTTGGCCCAAAAACTAATGAGCACTCTATATCTAATCAAAAGCAGATATAGATCCATGAAAGATTACCACATAAAGATGAACTTATAGAAAATATAATGAAGAGTAAATTGTAAAAATATAATGATTTTGTTGAATATAAACCCCATATAATACCATGTTTATTGATTTAATATTTATAGATTACAATGCATAAAAAACCGTAAGCTCACAATCAGGCTGGGTCATATTTATCAGCTGATTCTCCCTCGCACTACGAGTGTCGGAATTGCGAAAGTTCGGACTGGAGTAGTAAACTAAGAAAGAAACATCATCGCAAAAAAAGCATAATTTGTTAATGAACAAATCCGACATCAAATAAAAGCAATTCTTTAAGAATCATCTAAAGCAAATAAAAGTAGTAGCATAAACAAATAACATATTTGTTGATGAAGACATCCGACAGCAAGCGGATGGTGATCTTCATCATGCAACAACAACAACAAAAGTAAAAGCAAGGAAACAAAATTAAAGCAAAGCGTAGATATATATGTTTTTTCTTTTTCTTTTTCTTTTTCTTTTTTGCGGCAGTTGGCTTCTGGCGGCATGTACAGCAGCCGGTGGGTGTGATTCAAGTTGGGTTTTGTGCATAATTGAAAAACGCAGAGAATGACGCTGACCGCGTCAGTTAAATCCAAACGGTTTGAAAGTTTTGACCAAAACAGTGCGCATGAGATGTTATGGCCAAAAATTACTTTTTTTTTTCTTTTTTTTTCTTTTTTTTTAACGATAAATGGCGGCTAGGTTTTGACGGGTTGGAATAAAAGCAAGGCCTATAGTGGCCGACTAGGTCTCGGAATCACAATAAAACCCCGTAGGATAACTTTATCCATCATGCAATATATATATATATATATATATATATAACATCGCATATGGAAATCCTTTTCTAACTCCACTTTTATCTCTACTTTTACTTGTCCAAACTTAATCTTTCTTTATTCAATTCTTCTTTGTAAATATTTTTAAGAAAAAACAAGAAAAACAAAATACAAAAATAGAAAATTTTCAAAAACACAAAAACAATATAAAATTCAAAAATCCAAAAATATTCTTCTCACGACATGTCTCTCGTATAATTGATATTATGTACGTTTCTAGAAATGCCATTCAATAATGACACGGATATGTACATATGCTTGAGTGAGAGTTCATTTAAATGTTTTCTAAAACATGTCGTTTCTCTAAATTTTCTTAACAATGGCTTTCGTATACTTCAGTACGAAACCCGAGCTTAATTAATGACTTCTTAGTATTTCAGCTAAGGACTCGTTCTTTAAAAGAAAGGAAAGTGCTACGCAAAAAATGATTTTCATCAACAAAGTGCACTTATCCTAAAAATGGACACTGTTGTACGCCTCAGTGCGACATTCCTATTCAAACAAAGAGAAGTCTTTGTTTTTCAAAAACCTTGATGCAAAATTCAACAAATCTAAAATTTCTTACATTTTTAGAATTCTTGCTCAAGAAGACTCCTTTCCTCTAAACTCAATGCAAAAGCTTAAAATTCTCACAAAAATATGCGAGTTCTGAGGGGGAGTATTATAAAAAAATCAAGAGAAAAATGTTCCAATTTCATGCGAAAAAATCCGCCTATCTCTCCAAATGCTTTTTCTTTAATCAGATGATATCAAAAATATCACGAAATGCTATTTTTGAGGGGGAGAAGACGTGATTAAATGTGATCAAAAAATGTTCAAAAGTTGTGGCAGAATCTCGAGCTCGTAAGTAAAGACATAAAAGTCTTATACTAGACTCAGAATTGACTCTCGAATTGACGAAACAAAATGTTAGTATTCGAAAGGATTTATCCAAGTAGAAATGTACCGATTCGAGAAACTCTTAATTAGATGTTTACCATGACGGGTCTAACTTCCTTTTTAGGAATGTTAACAACATCAAGTTAGTTATTAGGGCTAGTTGTCACCTAAAAGCTGATAATGGATCCCTTTAACTAAGCAACGTAAACGTGTCCCTCGGGTATATGTCTATTAAGAGTGGATCAATTCAAAAAGTGCCAACTCTACCCAACATGTGCAAATTTATCTTAACATCTCATGAGCACATGTGAAGGGGGAGTATTTCAAAAGTGCAAAACTCTCAATGTGTTAACAAAAATGTGTTTTATGATCATAAACACTTTGAGAGATTTTCAAGCAAAAGGTTTATGGCAACAATAGGATAGTCATGGTGTTATAAGGTGACTAAGGTTAGGAAAAACCGTCCTATGATCCGCCAGAACCGGAGGGATCTACCCAAGGACAATTCCAATAGATAGAATTAGAAGTCCTTAGGTATGATTAAAAGAAGGAGTAAAGAATGAAAGGGAAAGAAGGGGTTGAAGAATTAAAAAGAAATGAAATGAGAAAGGGTGAAAAGAAATGAGCCCTCCATATATTCAACCATAGGTCAGACACCGGGTTCAATTCATATGCTACTGATTGTTACTAAGGTGACATCGGTATTGAAGACAAGACGTCATGGACCCAGTGACGCACTGCACTTAAACCTTCTAGCCACTCGGGTATCTCTCAAAAGATACTTGTTTCATTCTCACGGAGAACCCTGCATAATCTATTGACCACTCATTCCGAGTGTGTTGATATTGAAAAGGAGGTACTCTGCTCCATTCCTCCGACGACTAAATGTGCACTTATTGAGTCTAGAGCCAAGAGATTCATCAAAAGATCTCATAGGAACACACGATATTATTACACTGGTTGTTCTACATCAATGGACGCCAGATGTAAACTTTAGAGTCCTACGCAGGTCTTAGCAATCTGCCAGAACGTTTATGAGAGAATTTACTTATGTACTTCTCAATGATTGAACGGAAACTCCTGCCAGGGTCAACATCAAACAGCCCTGACAGCAGGTCACTTCGGTAATCTCTTGTGGGTTACGCTTAGTGTTTTCGGTGGATTCCAAACGGTCTACAGTCGTGGGGTGATCTCCAGCGACTCACCTAATCGTGGGTGTACTTCGGTATGTCTGTGTAAGCTCTTTCGAGGGTATCCGATTAGGAACGGCCATGGTAAGGGTTGGAGAAAGTCTTCACAATATGCTGTTGACGATCTCTAATTCCGAACCTGTAAGTACCGGATGTTTTATTGCTAACTGTTTTATGCAGGTACAACCACCACACTAGTTTCCACATGCTCATACATACATCTCAAAGTCAAAGGAAAGTTCTCACTAAGATCAAAGGAAAGCAACAGTCAAAGAAAGATTCTACGCCAAAAAGAAGAATCTACAAAGTTAAGTGACAAAGATCAAAGTGAAAGAACCGCGACAACAAATATATCTATGGCAAAGACTAAAGATGTATGAGCATGTTGGAAAGGCGACTAACCTACAAAGAAGAAGTAGTGACATAAGGCAGATGAACAACCACAACAACAAAGAACAAAGAAAAGTCATGGTGTAAAGATCACAAAGCATGAAGGAACAAAGAACGATGAACGTTGAACAACGACTTATCTAATGTTTTCTAAAGACGTCAAGAGCAATGAATGTTAAAGTTTAAAGACAAAGATGAAGACGTTACGCAACCTTCAATGACCAACACTTAGGGGGAGATTGTTAGCATTGTATTTTTATATTATGAAGTGTCGGCCATTATATCCTTGAATCGTGTGATAGGTTGCGTAAGAAAGTATTTCAAAGTTGTTTGTTCATGTTTATTAGAAAGTTAGAACTACAAGGGCTAAACTTGTAAAGGCATGAAAGCTAACATGCCTAGCTCTATATTAAGAATTGTAAACCTCATTTGTGAGGTTGGTTGATCATTTGGAATAACACATAGTTCTTTATTTCACACACTTGATCCTCCCATCTCTCTCTCTCTCTACATCTCTCTTTCTCTCTCTAGATTTAGGTGAAGAAGGTCGTGATTTAGGTTGTTTCCGGGCTCCTACACTTGATTCAAATTGACATATACAGTAATGTCCATCATCCAAAATGAAGAATTTCAATATAAACAGTTCTAATTTAAGGATCAATGTAAACTCAAGCCAAGCCGCTATAAGCTTACGCTTGGCTCATTATATCTTTCGAGCTCGTTTCGCAAACCGGTCATGTACGTAATATAGGCTTTAAAATAGATTACTTTCCTGCATTTTACGTATATCCAAATGGCCAAACTAATGAATGACAAACACTTTTGACACATAAAATATCTTAAACTTAGTAATCTATATCACATATTGTATAAATGATTTATAACCTGGTTCGAGGGTGGATGAAAAAATGTTTCCTCTATCTCTCCACTTCTCTCCATTGCACCATCGTAGAAGTATTCGGATCATTCTCACTCCAAATATATACTCTATCAGTAAGAGACACAATGTTTATAAAAGGCCATGTATATCAACTAAATATTAAATATGAAAGCAAGATTTACTGACATCTACACAAATCATAAAAGGGTGTGTATATCACCAATTAATGTCCAAGGCTCCAAGCCACCTGCATAATACACACATACAAAATGCTTTTACACATTATCACAAAAACTTGGTGCGCAACCTTAGAAGAACAAACATAGTCATTAAAACTATACCAAAATATGAAAAATAGAATGAAATAAACCTAATACGAAATAATCGAATTGATTACTCACTGTGGATGATTAATAAAAATCAAATCTTGAAATAAAAATTTAATCTAAAATCACAATTTTCCAAATCAATAAATTAAGTACTTGTAATTGCCATCACCGTATTGAAGAATACAACTTCCATGGCTTTTGTTTTCAAGAATTATATGATCAACATTCACATAGCAGATATTGTGTTTTTGAAATTATTAGTGATTTTTGTGATATGATTTTCAAAATCAAAATAACTCATAGTGATGAATAAGATAATGATGGTATGTATTCAAAATTAGGGTGTGGGTTATGGAAGGTGAAAATCGGTTTCAAAACAAACCGAGATCATAGGGAGAGAATCAAGCATTTTATTTAATACTAATGATATGAATTTCAAAATGTTGGGTATGTTTGGCAAAACTAGCTGTAAGCTGTATGCTGTAAGCTGTAAACTGCAAAGCTGTTAACATGAGCTACGAGCTGTATATTTTTTTCAATAAAAGTGTTTGGTAAATTAGCTGTTAAATATAATTATAAGATGTAAAATTACATAAAAGGGCATATTTATAATTGTAAACAATTGTGTGGAGGATATATCAGTAATTTAAAGTTTTAACAGCTCCAAGATTTCAAAAAGCTTCATGAATCAGCTTTTCATTTATGAGCTATTTGTTTGAAATAAAAGCATGAAGTTAATGCATCCAAACGGAGCTACTTATTTTAG
The DNA here is from genome assembly GCA_014162995.1 of Artemisia annua. Lineage (NCBI taxonomy): Eukaryota > Viridiplantae > Streptophyta > Magnoliopsida > Asterales > Asteraceae > Artemisia > Artemisia annua. The sequence goes on from LBNU01017925.1 coordinate 83,122, forward strand.
AAAAGATTATTTTTGTAACAAAAAGTTAACAGCTCCTGAAAAAGCCCCTACCAAACAGGCCCGTTGTGTTTTAAATTATGCTGAATAGTTAAAGCATGACATGAATGCTTTGTATATATCTAACAAAAAAACCAACTTGCTCCATTGGTTGACACCATGTTGAATGGGAGGAAAGACCCGAATTTGATTCCCATAAGTGTCTAATTTTTTGAACTATTCCTGGTAGCACAGAGTTGCCAGCGTGGAGGAGACTGCCTAGGTGGATGATGACTCATATTATCCAGTCAGCACCTCATGCCAAGTGGCATTTCCCTCTCATGGTACAGCTTTCAAAGCATCAAGTACAACTCATAACTTGTCTCATATATATGTAAAGATAATAAACTGGACTTAAAAATCCTTTTGAGTGGGGTTGAAACTATAAAGTGGCAGGGACGGAGCCACTCTTGGAGTGGGTTATGCCATGGCCAACCCAAAGCCCTTGACTACATGTATATTTCTTTTGTTATTTTGGCATTTTGTTTCACACTAGAAAGGATTCGGCCAACACACTGAATATTCAAACCATTTGATCCTTTAAGAGTTTACTTATTTTACATATAATATCAGTAAATTGTTTCCATCCCACTAATACATCTTATTAGACTTAATTTATCACGTTAACAACATTAGCACAGTCTCATCTGGCATCGTTTTTTGATGCTATGATCTATCAAATTACAAATAAATTCATATTGTTAATACAATGACCAATATAATAAGTTTTCTAAACGTAATTAATTTCGTGAAGAATTATTTTGGCCCACCCAATATAAGAATCCTAACTCCGTCAAACTGGTGAGTTCAAAACTAAATTAGTACAAATTTCACGCTAGGATTAAATACCTTTTGGAGTGTTTGGTTTCTTAAAAGTGAAATGGTATTTATAATTATTACTAGGTTGTTTAATTACTTCATTTTTGGGTGATGATACTTACACCACAAAAAATGATGCACACACCACAATTATGCAATATCATGTTGTACTATATGCATTAATGATGTGATATTATGGTGTGTGCATTACTTTTTGTGATGTATCGGATTAGGATTCCCTCATGTTACATGATGGGTCATGTTCAAATTAGTGTGAGTGAATATTTATTTTTAAATAAAATAAAGTTTTAAATTAATGACCCACTTTATTTTCGCTCTCACAAAAACACTCAACATTACCTCTCATGTTCAAAATAAACATGAGGGGATCTTTATCCGTGGTGTATCACCACCCTTTATTTTTAGGTATAGTTGTGTTGATTGACGGAAAGGTGAAACATGTCGCTTCTTAATCTGTGAACTGACTTAGAAAGTCAAACTTATGGTTGAGTATGCTAAATTGCAACATGGATATCCAGTTGTGTTTTGGAGTAAGGCGATCATCCCTCTGGATATCATCATCCCCAATCCCAATTAATCTTTTCCTAAACAAATCATTTTCATTAATCAATTCAAAAAACAGATCTAACTTCAATCCAAAAAACAAAACCCCTTTTCATAAATTAATTAATTCTTTTACTTTGTCCTAAATCAAACCATTTGATCTCCCTCAGGGTTTTATTTCATTGATTTCGTTTTTGTTCGGAAGATGGGGAGTTACAGATCTAAGGAGGATGATGTTTCTAAGATATCGACGTCAATTTTTGTTACGAATTTTCCGGAGTCACTTACGGCTAAGGATTTGTTTAACTCATGTAAGAAGTACGGTCACGTTGTGGACAGTTTCATTCCTTTGAAGAGGTCGAAAGCAGGTAAGCGATTTGGATTTATTCGTTTTATCAATGTGTTTAACGTGGAGAGATTGGTCAGCAATCTTTGCATGATTTGGGTTGATCGTTTTAAATTTCATGCTAACATCGCGAGATTTAATAGAGCCCCTAAGAATGGTGGTAATCCTAAACATGGTGGATATGATCATGGTAAGAAAGATAATGGGGTGAATAGGAATGATGCTAATGTTCCCTGTAAGAATGTTGGTCCTATGGATAATGGTAAGTCGTTTGCTCATGCTTTATTAGGTAAGACTACGTCTAGTACCGCGGATAGTGAATCCATTCCAGCGATTGTTTTGGACGATGAATGTCTTTACTCTAAAGATTTTTCTAAGTCTTTGCTGGGAAGGGTGAAAGAGTTCGCCTCTTTATCAAATCTCAAATCGGCATTAATCAACGAAGGATTTGCTGATTTGAAGATTCGTTATATGGGAGAGTTATGGGTTATGCTAGAATTCAATAACATCAAATCTAAAGATTTATTTAAGGAGAATGTAGGGGCGGGTTCTTGGTTTTCAGTATTGCGACAAGCCTCCAATGATTTTACTCCTGAAGGTAGAATCGTTTGGGTGGAAGTTGAAGGTATTCCGCTTAAGTTCTGGTCGGGCAATACATTTAAAAGGATTGCCTCTAAGTGGGGGAAATTATTGGATGTGGATGATAAGGATGAAATGTGTTTTCATTCAAAAAGGTTGTGTATCTTTACGAAGCTTCGTTTGAATATTTTTGAGAATTTCAAAATCATTTTCCGGGGTAAAGTATTTTGGATTCGAGCTAAAGAAGTCCCGGGTTGGACTCCTGACTTTCTAGAAGATTCTGATGACGAAGATCAATCAATAGAGGGTAAATATGATCAGGACGCCTTTGTACAAGATGATCGTAGCAGTGGTGATGACAATGATGTAGAAAAGGTTTCAGAAACGTTATGTGATGAGTTTTCAGGACAGAAGGTGGTGCAGTCAGAGGACCCTTTTGACATATATCCGTTGTTGAATAAACATAATAACGATCAGTCTGATAACAATCATAGTTTAATATACCCACCGGGGTTCACACCCGAAAATGAATCAAAGGAGAAGGAACCGAATGGAGACAGTGGTAAGAGTGATAATGCTGGAAGTAATGTTGGGAGTGATAATGTTGGAAGTAATGTTGGGAGTGATAATGGCGTGTGCATGATTAACAGGGACGAGGGACCAGTTCTTGGGGGTAATGATAATGTTACTGAATCCGGGTGTTCTGGTAGGTTTAAAAAATCCGAGGCACCACAAATGGGGGGTTCCATTCTATGTTTGATGGAGGAATTGGTTAAGGTAGGTCGTACTATGGGGTATAATATGGAGGGGTGTATGAAAGATTTGACAGAAATAATTGAATCACATGGAGCGTCTGTGGTTCATCGATGAATTTTCTGTCTTTAAATATTCAAGGCCTCGCCCAAAAGGCCAAAAAAGATTGGGTGAAGGAGTTATGTACTAAGAATAAAGTGAATTTTTTGGCGCTTCAAGAAACTAAGATGGATAATATTGATTTTCTGTGTGTGAAGAGGTGCTGGGGTAATGTAATGTTTGATCATGTCCATAGTGATTCGGTCGGTAACTCGGGAGGGATTTTGTGTGTTTGGGATCCGTATTCTTTTCGTAGATGTAATGTTACCATTTCTGATTACTTTGTTATTATTCGTGGAGAGTGGCTAAAAACTGGTATTAAGCTTCTTATTGTGGTGGTATATGCTCCTCAAGATTTGAGAGATAAACGTATGCTGTGGGATTATGTGTCTCATGTTTCTAATCAGTGGGATGGTGAGGTGGTGATGATGGGTGATTTTAATGAGGTGAGATTGAAATCAGACAGGTTTGGTTCGACTTTTAATGCTCTAGGTGCGGATATTTTTAATGCCTTTATTGCTAGTGCCTGTCTAGAGGAGATTCCGATAGGAGGAAGTACTTATACGTGGTGTCATAAATCCGCTAAGAAAATGAGTAAACTTGATAGATTTCTTGTATCCGAGAACCTTTTGAATACATGTCCTAACATTAGCGCGGTTACACTGGATCGTTATCTCTCTGATCACCGTCCTATTTTACTTCGTGAATCTATGCATGATTATGGACCGATTCCTTTCCGTTTTTTCCACTATTGGGTGGACACGGAAGGGTTTGATAAATTCATTAGAGATTCTTGGAACGTTGCGCCTGTTGATGGTACTAATGCTTTGCGTAGCATGATGGGTAAGCTGAAGTTTCTTAAAGTGAAAATTCGAGAATGGAATAGTAGGAAGCGGAATAATACGAAAGACACAATTGCTAGGCTTAATGTGGAGCTTCAGGAGCTGGACGAGGATATAGATAAGGGTAACGGTTCTGATGAGAGTGTTATTAAAAGGATGGAGATTATTAACTCGTTGAAAGATGCTCATAGTATTCAGGCTGCGGAAGCTTCTCAAAAGGCTAAGGTGAAATGGTCAGTGGAAGGGGATGAGAATGTTCGATTTTTTCACGGCCTACTTAATAAAAAACGTAACCAGATGAATATTAGAGGGATAATGATTGATGGTTTATGGACTGAAGATCCGCATTCTGTTAAAGGGGAGTTTTTTCAGCTTTTTCGGAGTAGGTTTGATAAACCTAAGGTTGGTCGTACTCATATTGACATGTGCTATCCGAGAACTATTTCGACTGACCAAATGGAGGACCTGGAGCGTATGGTAACTAAAGAAGAGGTTAAAAGGGCAGTTTGGGATTGTGGCACGGACAAATCTCCTGGTCCGGATGCATTCACATTTGGTTTTTACCGTCATTTTTGGGAGATGATCGAGAATGATGTGTTTGAAGCTGTTAAATATTTTTTCACCTATGATGATATCCCCGCCGGATGTAATGCTGTGTTTATTGCTTTGATCCCGAAAGTCCCTAATGCTAATTTGGTTAAAGATTTTAGACCAATTAGTCTTATTCGTAGTGTATATAAAATTATTGCTAAAATCCTTGCGAATCGGCTGGTTGGGGTTTTAGAAAACATTGTTAATGAGGTGCAATCAGCCTTTATTGCGGAAAGGCAGATTTTAGATGGGCCATTTATCCTAAATGAGGTTTTACATTGGTGTAAAACTAAGAAGAAACAAGCGATGTTTTTTAAAGTCGATTTCGAAAAAGCTTATGATTCGGTTCGTTGGGATTTTTTGGATTATGTCTTAAATAAATTTGGTTTTGGTAATAAATGGCGTACGTGGATTCAGAGTTGCCTGCGATCATCGAGAGGCTCCATTCTAATCAACGGTAGTCCTACGGAAGAATTCCAATTCTTCAAAGGCCTTAAGCAAGGTGATCCGCTTTCTCCTTTCTTATTTATTTTAGTTATGGAGAGTCTCCACCTTTCGTTTCAGCGCATGGTTGATACGGGTTTGTTCACCGGAATTAAGCTTAGTTCTTCGTTAAATCTTTCGCATTTGTTTTATGCGGACGATGTTATGTTCGTTGGTCAATGGTGTGATGCTAATATAGACACTCTTGCCCATGGTTTGGAATGTTTTTACCAAGTTTCTGGAATGAGAATTAACATGAGTAAAAGTAGGATATTAGGTGTTCTGGTGGAAGAGTCGAAGGTTAAGAATGCGGCAGCTAAGCTTGGTTGTTTGATTCTGAAAACTCCTTTTTTATACTTGGGCACGAAGGTTGGAGGATCGATGTCGCGGGTTTTAGCATGGAAAGTGGTTGTTGATAAGGTAATGTCTAGATTGTCAAGATGGAAAATGAAAACATTATCTATAGGTGGTCGATTGACATTGGTTAAGTCGGTTTTAGGATCGATGCCAATATTTCATATGTCTATTTTTTAAAGNATTTTAAAACGAAAAACATCGAAACTTTAACAATGTTAGTTGTAATTAATAAAAAATTTCATTTTAGTTTAACGAGAGTATCACTTGTCAGATTTTAGTTGGATCTCATTTTTACAACTTTAAGCTTGATCTTATTTGATCCTAACTATATATATATATATATATATATATATATATATATATATATATATATATATATATATATATATATATATATATATATATATATATATATATATATATTACACACACACACACATACAAGAGCAATATGAAACCGTACGTTGGTTTAAATTTTGATGTTTGCCTGCTTGCATAGCTAGTAGCTCGCGCATGGACATATTTATTAGGGGCAAGAGAGGGTTGTGACCCCTTAAATCGAGGATCACTAAGCTTTAATTTTTGTAGTTTTGTATATTATTTCTAAAGAATTAGTATAAATGTAAAATAATTATAGGGTTGGCTTATTTTTTGTAGTTTTGTATATTATTTCTAAAGAATTAGTATAAACATTATCTATAGGCGGTCGATTGACATTGGTTGAGTCAGTTTTAGGATCGATGCCAATATTTCATATGTCTATTTTTAAAGTTCCCTCGACGGTTCTAAAAACACTTGAATCTATTCGAAGTTTTCTTTAACGGCAATGAGTTTAGAAGTAACAAGACTTCATGGGTTAAATGGAGCAACGTTTTGATGGAAAAAGAAAAAGGGGGGCTTGGTGTTTCCAGTTTGTTTGCTCTTAATAGAGGTCTAATGCTAAAGTGGATGTGGAGATTTTATTCTCGGAAGTCGTCTTTATGGACAAGGGTTATCAAAGCTATTCACGGGGATGATGGGAATGTTGGAAAGAGTAAACTCGTTGGTGTTCGATCTTGTTGGATGAACATTGTTCATGAATCTAAGGAGTTGGAAAAACTTGGGGTTAACGTTTTCGATTATATTCGGATTAAAGTGGGTAATGGGGAATCGACGTTGTTTTGGGAGGAGAAGTGGATAGATGGTTTAGTGTTGAAAGATATGTTCCCACGTCTTTATACCTTAGAAACAAATAAAAAGGCGACAGTTAGCGTGAAAATGATGGGCGTTGGGTTGGATTACACTTTTCGTCGTAAAGCAAGAGGAGGTGTGGAACAGTTTCAATTCGATGCATTAGTGGAATTGATTAATTCTGTGTCTTTGGTTCCAATGGCTGATAGATACGTCTGGTCTTTGGAGAGTTCGGGTGAATTTTCGGTGGCGTCTTTACGGAAGGTGATCGATGGGAAACGTTTTACGGGTGGTATCTCTGGGACTCGATGGGTCAAATTAGTGCCAATTAAGGTGAATGTCTTAGCTTGGAAAATTAAAACGGACGCTATTCCAACGAGGTTTAACATCTCCCGTCGAGGTATCACTATCGGTTCGTTAACGTGCCCTATATGTGATTGTGGAGTCGAATCTACAAGTCATTTGTTTTTTGAATGTAGTATGGCCAGACAGTTGGCTCGCAAGGTGACTAGATGGTGGAATGTTGGGTATTCGGACGTCAATTCATATGACGAATGGTTAAAATGGATAGTTTCTTTGAGGCTTACTGGTAAAACCAAATTGATGATCGAAGGCGTGTTTTATGTTATGTGGTGGTCGATTTGGTCACATCGTAACAAGCTGCTTTTCGAAGATAAACCTCCTCAGAAGGCGTCAATTTTTGATAACATTGTTTCAAACTCGTTTTATTGGTGTAAGTTTAGATGTAAAGCCTCGTTTAGTTGGAACGATTGGCTCAAAAATCCTAATCTTGTTTTGATGTAATTCTAGCTCCTTGCTAGTGTTTGCTTGAATAAAATTGCCGTTCAAAAAAAAAAAATTATAGGGTTGGCTTTTTCAAAATTATTACGACTACATTTCGGCCCCTCCAATAACGTTGTTCAAGCTCCGTTCGCGTGTAACTTTGAAAATGCAGACGCAGTTCTTGTGTAAAAAAAATTAAGTGAGTCAGTCGACTCTGATCAAGAGACGTAAAACATAAACTGAAAACCGACCATTTGATACAACTTGACCAAGAGGACATACAACATTAAGATTATAACTCAATAACCTCATGATTTAACATGAACGGCATGAAGACGATGAAAAATAGTCTTAGAAGCCATGATACCTTCTTAATACGCCACGTCCTTGTTAAATTTTAATGAAGATAGAGACTTGGCTAAAGTAGTTGCATTTAAGGTGATAAATTTAGCTATAACCTATAACGATATTGTTTTGTCTGTTCCATATAAAGATAAAAAAACGACATGAAAACGAAATTTGTGAAGTACAAAATCATTTATGTAATTACCAAATTTCAACCAAACCAACATATTAGCCTCTTTTGTGGTTCTTGTTGAAAAAAAAAGTATGTTAATTGTGACATGTTATTTTATCAAATTTAAACCACATTTCTAGGTGAGCAATTAAACTAAATGGTTATGTTCAAAAAAAAAAAAAAAAAAATTAATTAAACTAAATGATTGTCAAGAAGATATAAGAGCCCCGATTTCTCGGTGAAAGATCAAATTCTTCCGTTCTTCCCCATGTTGGCCGTGTGATTGGTTGGTGAGGGCCGCCAAAGGTCCGTTACCTGTTTTTTGGGCAACAAGCTACTATACATTTCAGCTAAGCTAATATAGAACTTGACTTAATAGTTGAACCTTTTCATTTTATCCCGGTCATCGAATATTTGACTAAAACGTATGCAGCCTAAACGAGATATTCACTATTTCTAGCCCATTTCCCTCTCCATTTACTTAGTTGCTTTTGTAAATTTAATGTAGATATGGACTATTGGACTTGATGCAAATAGAAGCATTTAAAGTTGATAAATTAGGTGAACTGTGATTAAAGCTAGTGTCTTAACGACCTACATGAGAATGGGAAAAACGACACTCGATTACAGGAACCACAACTTGGTGGCGTATTATAATCGAGCGTACACAATCGTTATTTGATATCGACTACTTATTGATTAGGTTGTGTCGGACAATTACACAAGTTAACGACAACTGTTGGTTTTGTACTACACTGAATTCTTCTTAATCACTCAAGTAAACAGTACACACATAAATTTGAATGAAAGCTCTGTTAAGTACCGGTATATTATGACACGCCTTGAAGTATATACATTTGTTCTATACTAGTATTAGCTAGTGGTTTTCAGCGGTGGAACTAGAAGTATAAGAGACCGGGTACACAAATTTTTTTATATTAAGAGAAAAAAATGAATAAAAGTATGATTTATTAAAACGATTGAGATTATTGAAAATCTGGTTTACCGTTCACCCATTAATCAAATAAGCAACAGATTACTTGAACACGACTATTTCTAACCGGATCCGTATAAAAAATTTCAAAGATTTTTACGAAAACTAATTAACACTACAATGTAAAATTCCATCAGTCCCATAATTCCGCCCTTGTGGTAAATATTAGTAGTTAATTAAAAGCAACAATTAAATATATTTTAGGCGTAATTATCTTTTACCGCAAGTCACTTAAGATATAAACTAGTTATAATACCCGTGCACGCACGGGATTTTTCAGAAAAATTTAATTATATAGTATTATCGTTTAAAAACAGAAAATCTTATGTATATTTTAAAAAGTTAGAGAATCAACATGTGCGAAAGTAAGAAAAATAGTTAGCAGAAATTGTAAATATAACCGTGGCATCGACCTTGTATTGGATTCTTGAGCGTGTCTCCTTATAATGTTATTGGGCCAAAGGTTCTTTGATCACATGAGTTTACACATAAAAAAATTATTTTAAAATTTTTGTTTACTATATGGAAATATAAAAATGTACCCGTGAAAATTATGATATAAGTACAACTAATAAGTATGCATGAGCTATTATGTATTAATATCCATTAATATTTTGTAAAAATTTTATTTGATGAAAGATTTAACTTTGTTTAGCCGACATATATGTTAATGTGGAGGTTGATGTTGTTGTTTAACTCTAACTAATACCATGTTGTACAAATGTGCGAGTTTAGTAGCACATAATGAGCATCGATGAAGTTAAAATATACTCCGTAAAGTTTTTAAAAATGTTTTTCCAGATATCCGTATATAAACTTTAAATAATAATTACATGAGTCGTTATAAGTACTATCGCGTATATTTATTTTCATATCACGGTAACTCCTACTTACCATTTGATATTTATATTACCGTTAATAATAATTTAACTGTATTTAATATTAAAACCCGTGTACGTATAGATTAAACTTTTAAATAGGATAACATGAGTTCTTATTTATACTTAACGTACATAGTAAAAATATATTTAGTAGATGAAAATTTAAAACTAATATTTATTTTAAAAAGTATTTAAAGTATATTAAAACTAATTCGTACATTTATAAAATTTTGTAAGTTTAATAGATGGAAGTCTGAAACCAATACTAATACTCATGTAATTGTAAATAAAGTTCATATTATAAAGTGTAGGGGGTATAAAGTGTAAGGGGTTATTTGTTTATTATCTAAAGTTATCAAAAAACATGGAGATTTTTTTATTTTACACTTAACTCCATATAATATATTTAAAATTCAACCACTAATGTTTTATTAATTACCTCATCTTTTTTTAAGTTTTTATTTTCATAAATTTGACACCT
>LBNU01017925.1:93857-149859 GCA_014162995.1 Artemisia annua
AGCTTTTCAAGCTTACCAATTTTCTCAACAATAGGAGTAGAACCCTTACTAGACTCTTCCTCATTAACTTCCATTGTATTACCTGTCTTATTAGACTCATCCTTATTAACTTCTATTGTACTAGCTGTCTTACTAGACTCCTCCGCATTAACTTCCATGGAACTACCAACATCCACATCCTTGTTGTTATCATTAGACGGAGTACCAAAAGCATCCGCATCATCAATATTAAGGGCAGCAAACTGATTAGATGTAGAAATCTTCATTCTACTCGTACTAGGCACATCAGAAGCTCTCTTCTTAGTGCCATCCACCTTCTTAGGTTCAGTTGGAGTCTTCTTGGGTTGATACTGAAACTGATTACCCACAACTGGTTTAATAAGCCCTCTATTACCCTGAGTTGTAGAACCACCTTGCTTACCTTTCTTTCTATTATTGACAGTCATGAAACCATCATTAACAGACTTAGTAGATTGAGCTGGAGGTGCAACGACTTTAGGACAATCATTCAGAGTATGACCAAAGATCTTACAGTTATCACACCGAGGTGGTTTTTAAAGTATATTAAAACTAATTCGTACATTTATAAAATTTTGTAAGTTTAATAGATGGAAGTCTGAAACCAATACTAATACTCATGTAATTGTAAATAAAGTTCATATTATAAAGTGTAGGGGGTATAAAGTGTAAGGGGTTATTTGTTTATTATCTAAAGTTATCAAAAAACATGGAGATTTTTTTATTTTACACTTAACTCCATATAATATATTTAAAATTCAACCACTAATGTTTTATTAATTACCTCATCTTTTTTTAAGTTTTTATTTTCATAAATTTGACACCTGTATTTTTATGTGTTTTTTTCTTCAATCAAATTCTCCACTAAATCTATTAAAGTTTGACCAAAATCAATTCAATTTTGACTTTTTATTGGCCAATCATATTGCTCGATTTCGCCTATGTGTCAAAATCGAGCATTCCTATTGGTCCAATTTTTTTTCCACTAAGATTGTTTTGTCAAAAAAACTCCAAAATGATGTAATTCTTTTATTATATAAAAGATATGAACTTTTAAGACTAGCTTAATGACCAAAGATGTTTTTAGCATACATAATGCATCAAAATACTTGCATCATTTTATAAACTCTTGCATCATTCTATAAACATTCATATCAATTTTATTTAAATCCATTTTAAATAAAATATTTTATAAAATACATTTGTTTTATAAAACCACTCATTAAACATTGCTAGCCTTTGAGTGTTCAACAATTTAAGAAAGCATCAAACATGCTTTCCTCTAACTCTAAGGGTAGCAATTTTTGACACGACACGAATCCAACATGAAGTTAAACAAGTTTGGTTTGAGGTTAAACAGGTTTAAGTCAAAAACAAGTCAACCAGTCTAACTCGTTTAATAAACGAGTTGTGTTTGGGTTGAGTAAGTATTAAATAGGTCAAACAATGAATCCGTTTAAGTATAAGTCTCTAAAGAATAAAATATATAACTTTGTTTTTATGTTTGATTTCGATTAAATGTATTTTGTTATATACTTAACATGAGTGGATTATGATTATAACTCAGATATCATTGAAATTATCGTATAGCTATTTTTATGTTATTTTTATCTTTTTTAGATCGTCATATCATTTTTGGATTGAAACAAGTTGAATCGACAAACCACAATCCTTATTCACCCTTTTACCTTTTTACTTAAACAGGTTTTTTTTGGGTAAAGGGGAGTAATCCTGCACCCTGGTAAATATATTAGCCAAATTTTTTTTTAAGTACAATGGATATGGGTGAAGTCCCACATCTCAGCCCGTTACATAGGCTAAAAGCTTACATAACAAGATAATTCCTAATTTCTAAAACTAGAAATCAAACCACAACTCAAATGATAACATAAGAACAACGAAATAAATTACTTCCTATGGCCTTGAAGCTTGGTACCATACATGGCATTAAAAGCATCCAAATTACCGGGAAGATCATACACCTGGTTCGCATAATCATCGTAGTCATCATAATCTTGTTCAAACTCTTGCCCCCCACCAAAAAGATTAGCAGACTCATCAAATGGGTTGGCAACCAACTCGTCTTCAGAATCAGACACCACAATTTCTCCCACATTTGAAAATGGGTTAACCCTCTTAGTGGCAGAGGTCGACGGGATAGGATGACCATCATCATCCACAAGAGTTTCTATACCATCAATAAGTAGCTTTTCAAGCTTACCAATTTTCTCAACAATAGGAGTAGAACCCTTACTAGACTCTTCCTCATTAACTTCCATTGTATTACCTGTCTTATTAGACTCATCCTTATTAACTTCTATTGTACTAGCTGTCTTACTAGACTCCTCCGCATTAACTTCCATGGAACTACCAACATCCACATCCTTGTTGTTATCATTAGACGGAGTTAAAAAAAAAAAATTATAGGGTTGGCTTTTTCAAAATTATTACGACTACATTTCGGCCCCTCCAATAACGTTGTTCAAGCTCCGTTCACGTGTAACTTTAAAAACGCAGACACAGTTCTTGTGTAAAAAAAATTAAGTGAGTCAGTCGACTCTTATCAAGAGGATCAGAGTCGTAAAACATAAACTGAAAACCGACCATTTGATACAACTTGACCAAGATGACATACAACATTAAGATTATAACTCAATAACCTCGTGATTTAACATGAACGGCATGAAGACGATGAAAAATAGTCTTAGAAGCCATGATACCTTCTTAATACGCCACGTCCTTGTTAAATTTTAATGAAGATAGAGACTTGGCTAAAGTAGTTGCATTTAAGGTGATAAATTTAGCTATAACCTATAGCGATATTGTTTTGTCTGTTCCATATAAAGATAAAAAAACGACATGAAAACGAAATTTGTGAAGTACAAAATCATTTATGTAATTACCAAATTTCAACCAAACCAACATATTAGCCTCTTTTGTGGTTCTTGTTGAAAAAAAAAAAGTATGTTAATTGTGACATGTTAATTATTTTATCAAATTTAAACCACATTTCTAGGTGAGCAATTAAACTAAATGATTGTCAAGAAGATATAAGAACCCCGATTTCTCGGTGAAAGATCAAATTCTTCCGTTCTTCCCCATGTTGGCCGTGTGATTGGTTGGTGAGGGCCGCCAAAGGTTCGTTACATGTTTTTTCGGAAACAAGCTACTATACATTTCAGCTAAGCTAACATCGAACTTGACTTGATAGTTGAACCTTTTCATTTTATCCAGGTCATCGAATATTCAACTAAAATGTATGCAGTCTAAACGGGGTATTCTTTATTTCTAGCCCATTTCCCTCTCCATTTATATAGTTGCTTTTGTAAATTTAATATAGTGATTTGTATTATTATATCCAATATCCTATAACACACGGGCTATAGTTTAATATAGATATGGACTTGATGTAAATAGAAGCATTTAAAGTTGATAAATTAGGTGAACTGTGATTAAAGCTAGTGTCTTAACGACCTACATGAGAATGGGAAAAACGACACTCGATTACAGGAACCACAACTTGGTGGCGTATTATAATCGAGAGTACACAATCGTTATTTGATATCGACTACTTATTGATTAGGTTGTGTCGGACAAATTACACAAATTAACGACAACTGTTGGTTTTGTACTACACTGAATTCTTCTTAATCACTCAAGTAAACAGTACACGCATAAATTTCAATGGAAGCTCTGTTAAGTACCGGTATATGATACGCCTTGAAGTATATACATTTGTTCTATACTATTAGCTAGTGGTTTTCAGCGGTGGAACTAGAAGTGTAAGAGACGGCCGGGTACACAAATTTTTTTATATTAAGAGAAAAAAATGAATAAAAGTATGATTTATTAAAACGATTGAGATTATTGAAAATCTGGTTTACCGTTCACCCATTAATCAAATAAGCAACAGATTACTTGAACATGACTATTTCTAACCGGATCCGTATAAAAATTTTCAAAGATTTTTACGAAAACTAATTAACACTACAATGTAAAATTCCATCAGTCCCATAATTCCGCCCTTGTGGTAAATGTTAGTAGTTAATTAAAAGCAACAATTAAATATATTTTAGGCGTAATTATCTTTTACCACAAATCACTTAAGATATAAATATGAATTTTTAAGACTAGCTTAATGATCAAAGATGTTTTTAGCATACATAATGCATCAAAATACTTGCATCATTTTATAAACTCTTGCATCATTCTATAAACATTCATATCAATTTTATTTAAATCCATTTTAAATAAAATATTTTATAAAATACATTTGTTTTATAAAACCACTCATTAAACATTGCTAGCCTTTGAGTGTTTAACAATTTAAGAAAGCATCAAACATGCTTTCCTCTAACTCTAAGGGTAGCAATTTTTGACACGACACGAATCCAACATGAAGTTAAACAAGTTTGGTTTGAGGTTAAACAGGTTTGAGTCAAAAATAGGTCAACCAGTCTAACTCGTTTAATAAACGAGTTATGTTTGGGTTGAGTAAGTATTAAATAGGTCAACCAATGAATCCGTTTAAGTATAAGTCTCTAAAGAATAAAATATATAACTTTGTTTTTATGTTTGATTTCGATTAAATGTATTTTGTTATATACTTAACATGAGTGGATTATGATTATAACTCAGATATCATTGAAATTATCGTATAGCTATTTTTATGTTATTTTTATCTTTTTTAGATTGTCATATCATTTTTGGATTGAAACAAGTTGAATCGACAAACCACAATCCTTATTCACCCTTTTACCTTTTTACTTAAACAGGTTAAACGGGTCATAAATGGGTTTACACGTGTTAAGGGTATGGGTTTGGGTAGAGTTTCTTGACACGATTAATAAATGAGTTGTGTTTTGGTTGAGATTATCCTAACCCATCAACTCGCGAACCTAAACAGGTCAACTCAAACACGACTGTTTGACACCCCTATCTAACTCTTCCCTAAGCAGTCTAGAATGGTAACTATACAAACAAAAGTTGAAATAATTTCACAACGGATATGTTTATGAAATTTGTAGACCACGGATCCTGCAGACTCATGGATCCTACAATGATCTGTGGATCCGTATGGGTCTGGAACAACTCTCATTTGCCTATTTAAACAAGCCATTTTGGTACCTTTCAACTAACTCCTTGCAAAAGTTTTCATTCATAATAATCTTTGATCATAAACTTGTTTTAATTCATTCAAAGTGATCAACTCTAGCAAGGGAAGAACGCAATTAAACCTAAAGTCTTTTGTGCTTTGTATTTTGTATATGCTACCATGTTGTATTTTGTATATGCTACCATGTTGTATTCTCATATTCCACTATTATACTCAAAAGTCATATTCACCATTATACACTAAACTAGAGTGAGTTATGTTAGTGTTTTAGGCCTCAAAACACCTTATGAGAAAGGTTTGTTCTACTTAGTTAGAACTCGATATTTAGCTTAGTATCGGTAGAATTGTAAGCGGCGCTATATGGTTTTCTCCACAAAGAAGGGAGCTTGTTAAATTAGCGAAGTAACTCTCGAGTAGGAAACTCAGAAAGTGGAGTAGGGCGAAAATAAGCTTCGTAACCTAACCACTATAAATCCTTGTGTTTGTTTTAATCTCATATTCAATTATTGCCTTAGCATTTATTCATACATACTGTTATTCTGTGTTTTATGTCTCAAAACTAAGTTTTAAATAGCAAAATGTTCAACCTTTTTCACAAACAATATTCATTGAAAGTAAACTTTACTATTTTGTCCTTAAATATAGTTTGCAAGTAGAAATGCACAAGGTCTGTAAAGGTATGGGTCCTAAGTCTAATCATTTTCCATTTGATAAATGTCGACACAAAAGAAGAGAAAATAAGAATAAAATTAAGTTGCAAGTAGTTTGGAAGTTAGAAGTGAAGAGTGGTTTTAATGAGGCAGCAATTGTTAGTTGATTGATTTTTACAAGTGTGTTTTATATAACTGGATTTGGTTGGCAGGAGTTAAGAGTAGTTCATATTTATTATACCAAATAGAGACTGCCAACAACTCGATCGATCTACTACTTGTCCCATTCTGCCACCTCCCAACATGTATTTTTATACTAATTTTCGTAGCTTCGTTTTTGTTATATATTTTTAGAACAAAAACTATCTAAAGACGGTCATAATCACAAGCGGAGCCATATGTAATCAAGGATTGAGATCTTCCCATGTTAGTTTTAACGTAATGATTAAATTAAAAAGCAAGTCAACATTTGATTAAAGTTAAGGGCTATGTTGAAACTAAGACGAGAGGATCTCAATCCAGGCTCGAGTGGGTTCAGGCAAACATGCTTAACAGCTACTTTCGTGCAGTGATACTTTTAGTAGCACTTTTGCACCACAAACCCGCAAACTTCTTCAAGAGGTTTAAATAAGCGGGGAAACTCCAACTCCGTGCTTGACAAACCCTTCCTCAAAGACCAACCTCACGCAATGTTCAGTTGTTTCATGCGAACTGGGAGTTGAGATTGAACCCATGAGTTATTTCTTCAAAAGTCCTCCCTTTTCCGGCCCCATAACGACATTTACGCTAAGAGAATAAGCGTTCAAAAGCTGGCCCGATAATTCACACCTGTGAAATTTAAACTTGAGACTTCAACTAATACAAATCCACCAACTTTGAACATAAACACCAATAATCTTAGCTTTGATTAAGCTTACTCGAGAAATAATTTATGTGGTTATAGTTATTGTGACCAAATAATTTATGTTGTCGTACTTAACAAGTTAACATTATATGATATGTTTTGTTTTAAAGACTACAAAGAACAAACGGTTAAATTAAGCTCATTACACGCTTTAGAATTAGCTTCTTATAAAAATGCATGTGTGGTTTGCCATGCATCATCGTGTTTATGTTTGATCATGCCATTTGTTTCTACATAATTTACACAATTATACGTACGATATTGATGTTATGCGATGTTTGAACGTGACAGTGGCATGGCACAAGACAAAATCATAGCAAAAAAGTGCCTCGTACTCGTGTTGCCATTATCTTCTCGATCTTGATAGGGAATGCTCGTGAATAGCTATCCAACAAGTAGTGAACGTGTTTTCATCTAACTTTTCAATAACTTGGCTAAATAGGGTAAGTGGGAAGCAATGCATGCGATCAATTTGTACTCGTCACGATTTAAGTTAGCAATGAAATTTCATGAGCTTTATATTCTATAACGATGATTCAAGACTTACATGTGGTGTTTCTAATGGTGCTTTGGAACTGTAATATTTGATAGTAGATTATTTCTTACAAATCTTATATATGAACCCATGTACAATATTTATTATTGCTACACATCAACACTAGTACGGTATTGCGAGATGTTTTAGATCAAAACATACAATGATACAAGAAGTTAGAAAGATTAGAAAGAAAACCTAACCATAATTTATTTCTGTGTGAAAACGAGAAAGAAACCACATTGTAAATCACAAATACACCCTTGATCTTTGACAACATAGACATTACCTGCAAAAATTACCAAAGTACACAAACCTAAGTTTCATAAATAACAACCAAGTCCCTCAACTTGTAATCAGCCTTAATTAACATTATTTTCAATACACCCCCTTAATCTAAGGCCGAAAACAAGTTAAGCAGATGTAACATAGCATACTATTTCTTGTGTTCAATAGAACACAATCCTTTAGTAAGAACATCATCAACATTTTCCTCAGAAGGAACTTTACAAGCAAATGTAACATATTATACAATTTTAAATTGTTCAGTTCTATAATGAAAAACAAGATTAGCAGCAAATTGCTGCACTACTATCACAAAACATACTCACTGATATTGAGTAGTTTACTATGAGATCAATCAACAATTTTAAAACCCAAATAATTTCACAAGCAACACTGGACATAGCCTTGTATTCAGCCTCAGCTTAGGACTTGGCTAGCACATATTGCTTCTTACTTTTTCAAGACACCAAACAACTACCTAAGAAGACATAAATAATTAACTTAAAATTATCATTTTTACTATAATATGAGTACAATTTGCGCCATGTTATTTGACGTTGACAAGTTTCTAATACGTCAATATTAATCGATACAACCTATGTAAATATACCGCTTGCCATTTTTCCTCTCGTGACGTAAGTAAACTTGGCCTAAAGTCTTTTAGTTTGGAATGAACTAATTGAGCTAGGTATCCCTATTTAAGTATGTATGAAATGAGTCTATTTTTGCTGCTTTCCCCCTAGTTTGAAGTTGTATCAACCATCTAAACATATGCAAATATAATGCACCTTTCTTGACCTTGTTTATTTTCATATCTTCTTTATGCAGCTTACGTCTATAGATCTTTATTCACATGTGCTTTTTAATCCATCTTCATATTTCCTCTAGAGGCATCACTCTCATTGCCTGTTTATGAAGGCCACTTTCCTTGCCTACTTTATTTTCAGTGGTTTGATTAACTTTTACCCATTTTAACGCAAGTACACTAGGGGGCGTTTCTTAGATTAAGTGGTTTAAAGTGATGTCTAGTTTAGTCACTTATTTGAGAGAGAAAAGGTTTTTGTGAGTCTCCCCGTTAAGATGAAACAAAGGTTTGGGCCCACTCAATAAGTGGAAAAGAAACATCATCTCTACTAGCTATGGAGCGAATCTCCTACGTTACATGGACATAAAATCGAGTTTGTTTATGCTATTTCATTTGGTTTTGGTTAAATAACGATAATATGATGCTATTCAACTTTAGATGATAAAATAGATTAGTTGGTCCAACCCTGACATGTGTGAGCTTAGGTACATTAATTAAGGTTAATGTTATGCATATATAGTTTATAATTAGTAGTTACTAATAATGTTATGCCTACAAGGTTTACATCATTCAACAAAACTATTTTTAAGGTGCATCCTATAATAATGATCGTCTTTATTTAGTTTGTTGGTAGAATATTATTATTTGTTTTTGCTAACAAAACTTTTTCAATGAACTATATATAAGTTGCTAATGTTGTTGGAAATTGATGTCCATTAATGTAAAACGGTTCCTATGTCGCAACTCGTTTAGGAGTTAGGACCCATGAACCTTTTCTAAACCTAGCTAGGCCTTTGTAAATTAATAGTTTTTTTTTTTTTTGGTCACTCAAATGTTGCTACTTGCTACTATACTATATTTATATTAGCATTGCTTTTACCCTAGAAGTTCTCGGTGGAAATACTTTCACTTAAATGTTGCTACTATATTTATATCACAATATCCAACCGGTCTACAAGGTTCGAATGGGTCGTTTAAACACGTAGATTCTGATTTATGATGCATGTATATATGATGTAAATCACGTAAATATAACATCGTTAATAACCACTATTTATAAACTACGTATGCATAACCTTAACCCCGATGGATCTAAGACCACAAGCCGAGCTTGATCGAATATTATACAAAAAACTATTATTACAAAATCAACTACGACTTTTATTAGGTAACATAATATTGTAAGTTAACATGAATTAAAAACATATATGTATTGCAATGTGCGCAAAAAAAAACCGTACATATATGGTTGTTGTTTGATTTAAAGATATTTAGATAGCTCATTAAACCTAGAAGTTACTACTTAAATGTAAATTAATGTAATGCATAAACAAAAATAGTGAAATTTAATGGCATTCCAAAAGTGAAAAACAAGGTTGTTCCAAAAGTAGAAATGTATGAAATCGTACACCAACATAAATACATAATCTTGTTTAAGTACGGTAGTAAATTTATTCATCACGATATTAAGGAGGCATTATTATAATGAAGACCATAATTAAGATGTACGATTACTTTTCATTTTGAGATTCTGATAATATTTGACTGAAATTAAATCTAAGTGTACGTACTAGCAAAAGTTTTTATTACCTAATTACTCTATGATTTTACTAACTATAAATATTTCTTTATATTATCCAATCGTTTTATTCTTGCCAAAGAAATATCACAATATAGAAATGACAGTGAGATAACGTCCTCACAAATCACAATCATAAGTTTTAATACTGTTGAAGATGTGAACCATCCATGCATAACATTGTTTTTTATACTCTTTAAGCTTGGACCACTTGTAACAAATATTGAAGTAGAAATGGATACACAGATTTATTTAAGCTTATTTAAGAGGCTTACGAACTCACGATAAACTTAAATAAGTGATCATATAAAAATTATATTTTGAGATGTTTAAATATTTTTCGATCTATCTCGTTAAATAACGGAGTAATTTATAAGCAACACGCTGTTTAAATTATAAATATTTCCGTATAAGTTCTATGTATACTCTTTAAGTATGTATCTTCACACAAAATATACAGAGGTTGTATAAATTTATTATCTATATAGGTTACGAGTACATACACTATATGGAAGCATGAAAATTGACTAGATCCCTAACGACGTCCACATATATGAAATATAAAAATTGCCATTATCGAATGCATTAAATTGGACCACCCTGTGGATACAATTATATAGACTTTAATGTAACCGAAATGCTAGTTTTTAAACCCACATGACATGAAAAGCATAAGCATATGCTTCTCTTACCACAAGCACATAGTATACATAACTTTCCAATTCATTAAACATTTTTATTAATAGTTTGTACCTCTTAGCCAATTAGCGCCCTTACGGCATGGTTAGACAAACCCTAGAATGAATCACTATGTGAAATGGCTCATTACTTAAACAACTACGGTATCATTTTGATTCATCAAATATAATTTGTATTTTTATTTTTCATTCCATCTTGAAATGTAATCAAAATAACATAGATTGATAGGTGCTCATTTTAACTACACGCTATACTCAAAACAAATTTCCTATCATCAGGGAGGTATTTCAACATTTTAATTTTCTTATCGATTCCACTATGTTTTATCATACATATTATCAATTGCGTCTTACTATATATACGAAATGTTTTCAAACTTCTGTAATGGAAAAATCTAGAGTAGCGTGATTACATATTGCAATATCAACATCTAGCAGCACTGACTACACAGCTCATGTAATGTGTTAAGTTATTGAATGCGGCAAGCAAGAGGTCTACGTGCTACAATAGAGTACAACTCACATTGTAACTTTTGGGTCAATTTCTAAGAGATCTACTTGTTATAATAGCGATTTACATGTTACATATGAGAGGGAACAATACAAGTTATAAAGGGCTTAAAGAGACGTTCCTTTGTGATTTGCTAGTTCCTTACTAGCGTTTCATTAATAAATTTGCCGTTCAAAAAAAAAGGGCTTAAAGACACGTACATTACCTTGAGCGATGTAGGAGCCGCACACATCGCACCCAAGAAGGCTATTCCTCTAATACAATGGTGGACCATAACTAGCCCCCGACTCAAGCCTGTGCTCAAAATTCTCGTAGTCTATCCCTATAGGCCGGGTTGTTACAGCAATTATTGTAACATTTTGCATGTGTTATAAGAATACTTTGTCTATAGACCAATAATGGTGCATAGTTCCTATTCTTCACGTTAAGAATACTTTGTACGTATAATTTACTAAAGAAAATGTGGTATAGGTAAATGCTGAGTGAAAATTACGAGCTTTTAAGCATTTGTTTTTTTATATATGTTAAATAAGTATGCATATATAAACTCATTTTAGTTAAAAGTAATGTATAACTCAGACATTAGCTAGTCAATTAATAATTTTTTTTTGAACTTAAGCTAGTCAATTAATAATACATTTGATTAAATAGCCATACCATTTGGTTATGAGTAGCATTATAGTCAAGATTGTGGTTCTTGAAAAGTGACCGGTAGATGATTCATATTAATGGCATGTACCAACTCCTAGCATTTGTACACTCCTTAAGCTCAACCACATATACAATGATTTGAGTTATGACACGACTATGAATAATGCGTTGGTACTTTGAATTGTTAGAAGAAAAATAAACTAAAATGATTAGGAGAGTATAGATACATAATATGTGAGAATTTTAGATTCTTATACTCATCTTTTTACTTATTTTCCTATTACTACATGTCGATTATCCAATAATTCAACGGTGAATGATTGACACAAAATATGACGATAAGCAGGAGGATGAGTAAGATGATAAATATATATTTTTTAACGGCAAAATGAGACTAAAATTAGCAAGGAGCTAGACAAAAAGGAGATGATAGGGCCTTACAAGGATTACATAGCTAATCTATTCGACTAAGATTACACTTCTTACATCTATTAGATATTCCAATCAAAGTCAACGTTGCATCATGGAGAATTGAAAATCGAAGATTACCTATGAGAGTTAACTTGGTCCTTAAAGGTGTTAACTTGCATTCGGTTCGTTGCCCAATTTGTGACGAAGAACTTGAAACAGAAGAGCATCTTCTTGTCACTAAGATCATAAATATAATTTCATATTATTGAGTAACTCTACTAATATTTAACAATTTTTTTGGTTGTCTTTTAATTGTTGTTGATAGTACGACAATACAATAGTACTTGTTTGTGTTGAGCAGAAAAATCTTCACATGTTTAAACCTTTTTATATACTTCAAATTTTTCGTGGTGTAAGATTGTGGGCCTGTTCAGCTTTCTATTTATGGTAATCACAAACGCTCAAAAGCTTTGTTTTACTTTTTTACTTAAATAGCATTTACATTTTAATAGCATATAACCCTATAAGGACATGTTGCTCGGTAAAAATGCGATCCCAAGAAACTAAAACGCGAGTTCCATGATTAGCATATACTAGTATAATGGATAACTTTCTCTGTCGCTTGCTAGTTTTAATTTGGGCAAAAGATATGAAAATGTAACTAACTTATCATTTCTTATTTTGTTTTGCAGTCATATGTATTTTTTTTATTGTGTGTGTGTGTGTGTGTGTGTATATATATATATATATATATATATATATATATATATATATATATATATATATATATATATATATATATATATATATATCATATTTTTAAATTCCGTCTATTGTATGTATTTTGTGACAATTTTACTTTTCTCATTTGTCAACACTCCTATTAACATGTAGGGACAAAATTGTTATAAGATCCACACGATAGACGAAATTTCAAAAGTATGATGTATGCTATAGAAAAAAATAAAGATAGCTACACAATAAAGCAAAAGGTGAAAAGTTAGTTACTCTCTCCGTTCCAAAATTTAAGTTCATTTTGACTTTTTAAATCTAACTTTGACCTTAAATATTTTGTTTGTGTTATATAATATTTGATGCAAATTATATAAATGGAATGGGTTTTAAATGTATTTTCAATGGTACAATTTTCATATAATAAAAACAAAAATATTTAAGATCAAAGTTGGATTCAAAATGTCAAAACGGAATTATATTTTAGGATAGAAAGAGTATATTTTTTGTGCTTTTAGTTTAATCATTTGGACTTAAAGGGTAGAATTCTATATTAGACAGAAAAGACAAAATAAAAAATAATAATAATAAATAAATAACAGTACAAAAAGTGTGTAATAAATATCACATGCTTTACAAAATATTCAAATTAAGCATACACTACCAATCTACCATTGCTAGTTTAGGCTAATCTATCAAAAGTGGACACACATATAATAAACACTTGATGAATTATTTGATTGTATGAATTGTTTAATAGTATTAATTTTTTTTTTGATCAAATAATAGTATTAAATAAACACCACTTTTAAACAATTAATTATGTAGAGAAAAGAAATATAATTATTAAGTTTTTATTTTGAATTTATGAGTTTAGCTACTTCAAATGTGTACTATATAGAGTAAGGTTGGTTTTATAGGGGTTAGACAATGAATGACAATTACACCTACGAACAAGAAAGTAGGCTAATTTATTATCATTAAGTGGTTTTCTTAAGAAAAGTATCATAATAAATACAAGAAGAAACTTGATATGTATGTATATGTACGTGTGATTGTTACATTAGTTTATTTTTAGTGAACAATTTCTTTTATGAATAAAGGTGTTGTCTAACTAGCTACTTAATGTGTTGGCAGTGTCGGAACTAGGTTTTAAAAAGACTGGATGTAAAGTACATTTTCTTTTAAATAATGTGTAATTAGGAAAAATCAGAGTATCTTATGAAAATTAACATCATATCCATCGAGGTCCCGTGACACTGCAAGACATTCCCAAGTTCCGTCAATTTGTGTTGGTACGAATGCAAGATCTTTTATAAGTAGTAAATTAAAAATGTTGTTTCTATATATACATGTTAAAATCTATTTATTTGATTGATGTTTTGGATACATTATGAAATCATTGTATACATGTAGTTACTCAAAACTAGTCTTTAATAAAATTTGTCATGTGAAAAATTAATACCATTTGATATGATCAAGTCACATATAAATTTTGTCACGTGTAGTAGAATAAAAAATAAATCGTTTTTAGTAGTTTTCTACTTCTCACATGCACGTATTACTTTTGCATGAAAAAGGTAAAAACACACAAAATACAAAAACAAAAATAAATATAAACAAAAAAAATTCATGGTACTCAATGTTTCCATCTGCCAACTTCTTTTACAACACTCTACATTTCATCTATATAACTCAACTCAAACAACTTTCTTGCCATAATCAAACAATGTCTCCTCATCTCGATTTTGAACTGCTTTCAAAATGCAGTACAAAATCGAGATCCAACCAAACGGTTGCATCTGACCTAGATGGAACCTTACTTGTTTCCCGAAACCCGTTCCCTTACTATTTCCTTTTAGCCCTTGAGGCAGGAAGCATTTTTCGTGCTATGGTTCTATTACTCGCATTCCCTATTGTTTACACTATTTCAATATTTTCTGAATCAACCGCCACTCGTATCTATGTTTTTATCTCATTTGTTGGGCTAAGAATTCGCGATATAGAGCTTGTTTCAAGCTCGGTTTTACCAAGATTTTACGTCGAAGATGTTCGACCCGACACATGGAAGGTGTTTAACTCATTTGGGAGAAGGTATGTGGTGACATCAAGCCCTAGGGTTATGGTGGAACATTTTGTTAAGAATTTTTTAGGGGCTGATAAAGTGATTGGGACAGAACTTGAGGTCTCGAAAAATGGCCGAGCCACTGGGTTCGTCGAAGAACCCGGTGTTCTCGTTGGTGAGCTTAAAAAAGCTGCCGTTTTAGAAGAATTTGAAGGTTCGAATTTGCCTGATTTGGGTCTAGGAGATGGTGAGACTGACAAAGATTTCATGTCCATTTGCAAGGTATAATGCTTTCATCATTACTATTAAATAATATTATATATAAAAAAAAGTTCTTTATAACATTATATATTATAAATTTATAACATTTTGCCTGAATATTATTCATTATAGAGGTCATTCTCGAAGTTGTTTTCACGTCATATGTATCATGAGATGATTTGTACACTTTCACTTTTGATTTGCAAACACCAACCTGCTTTAAGACAAGTTCTTTATAAAATTATATTTGCCTGAATATTATTCATTATAGAGGTCATTCTCGAATTTGTTTTTAGTCATACGTATTAGAGAGATGATTTGTACACTCTCACTTTTGATTTGCACACACTGACTTGCTTTAAAGCAAGTTCTTTATAACATTATATATGCCTAAATAAAAATTCATTATAGAGGTCATTCTCGAAGTTATTTTCACGACATACAAATCATGTACTAATCATGTACTAATGTTGAAAAAAATGATTGCATTCTTTGACTATATATTCTTATGGTACCATCCAAGTACTTTAGTTAAATGTGTGTTAATTTTAGTAGTTAAGTAAGTCATGTGTATAGTATACATATATTGATTTGTTTTCTTAGTTGTCATATCTTTATCTTCAAATGTCGTAGTACCGGTCATGTTTCATTATTGCAACCAACAACCATATTTGCATAGCCATAACATGAGGTGGAGACCACTTGTCAACCGGTGGGATCGACCGAACCCATTGTTAAATTTAAAGTTTTTACGGTCCGTCTAGTTAGGTTAAATTTGGATTTAAATTTAGTTTAGAATTTGAATTTGATGTAGATCTAACAAAAATAAAATAAAAAGATAAATTATATTTATATAATATTTTTAATTGATACTGTAGTTAAAACTGTACTAAAATTTTGTTTTGAATTAAAATTAATAAAGGAGTTGGAAAACTGTGTGAGTGGGGTTTTAAATAGCGGATTCCACCAACCAAACAAACTTTATTAACTATCAACCCTAATCCTGGCCTTAAAACATTTAAAACAAGCAAATCCATGTTTGGTTTAAGGTGTCGAATTTAATGATTTTGTAAGAAAGGTTTCTTAACTACGTCTAGGCAACCACCACCAAACATCATTTAATCGGTATCTATCCTTTACAACTACACTCACAACTATTATCGAACACTTGTCACATAACATGCACAATTCGACTCACATTCAAAGCATTATGAAAAATGAATATGCAAATTGAATACGATATGATATGTTGTTGTGAAGATCAGCCGACACGTGGTATTTGTTAAAAACTAAACATACCATATTTGTTATAGAAATGGTTAAATGAACCTGATCAGTTTTGGTCATTTTCAAATCGCTTGCTTTACTAAAATATAACAAACAAGCATAAAATTTGTGCAAAACAGATCTCTTTTATTTATATGTAGAAAGAGTAATATAATTAGTTTCATTCTATTTGTTGCAAATATCATTAAGTAATCTTATCACCAAATTTTTAAATGAGAAATCTAAGCTCTTTACATACTAGTATATTGATATATCAAAGTAGGATAAATTTGATTTTTAATGCCAAGAAAATAAAAAGGGAGGTGATACTCACACCACATTTTTTGATGCATGTATCACAATTTGTGCATTACAGTATTATACGGTACAAACTGTAATGCACAAATTGTGGTGCACGCATCAAAAGGCCAGTGTCGTATAAATAAAAAAGGTAACTTGACTTGTAATGTGTGATCATACTTTAAAGTAAAAAATGTACAGTACTGCAGTAAATTATACTTTTACAACGTTCATAAAAGTCTCATTTAATTTTGTGCACCGATAAAACATACGTACGTACACATTTCAGTTTTGTTTTCTGACCATCACTGTAAATCATTTATTATTTATCTAGAAGTTTCACCATTATTTTCTTTTGGTTATTTTCTGTTTACTATTTAAACTTGTAAAGGTATATAAAAACAAGATACTACTATATAACTATAATTAGCAAGAAAAAAAAACTTAAAAGGGTTAATCATCAAATGATGGTGCAATGCATACACTAAAAATATATACTAGAAAATATATATTTGGCTGTACATTAGCTGCATCTAGGTACCAAAATAGGGTTTGGTGAAAGCTTTAATTATTTTTTTTCCCCTCTTCTCAAGTTATAAGTTCATTTCTAAAATACATGCAGATAAAGAGATTACTGCTAATTACACTTTTCGTTAGTCATATATCATTTTTTTTTACTAAAGTCTCTTTTAACTGATTAAAATATAAAAATTGACAAGTATTTTGAGACAAACAAAAACAAGAACTTATAAATTGGGACGAAAGGATTAACTTTTAAAATTCACATCCACAATGAAGGACATTGGTTTAAAAGATCATTTAAACCGGATGAGTCAGTAATACTGTTTGGTTATAGTCAAAAGGACCACATAAGTTTGGTGATCATTAATTTCTAAGCCAATTATTTGTCTTCACTCGTTACAACTGATAATTGCAAAAACCCTAACATGTGAAATTAGTTATGTGGTACTCGTATTACACTACAAATAACACTATAATATTATGATAACATCACATCACAATAAAACCTGTGTATAAAATCAATAATAGTCGTGAGAAGAAAATAAGCGTCACGCACTCAAAGACCAAAAAAAAAAAAAAAAAAAAAAAAAAAAAAAAAAAAAAAAAAAAAAAAAACCTTTAAAGGATTAATCATCAAATGATGGTGCAATGCATACACTAAAAATATATAGTACTAGAAAATATATATTTGGCTGTATATTAGCTGCATCTAGGTACCAAAATAGAAAGCATTTTCATGGGCATTATATCTTGATAGGGTTTTGTGAAAGCTTTAATGTTTCTCTTGCCTTTTACTTTCTTTTTCTCAAGTTATAAGTCCATTTTTAAAATACAGATAAAGAAAATACTGCAAATTACACTTTTCGTTAATCATATACTATTTTTTCTCACTAAAGTCTCTTTTAACTGATTAAAATATAAAAATTGACAAGTATTTTAAGACAAACAAAAACAAGATCTTATAAATTGGGACGAAAGGATTAACTTTTTAAATTCACATTCATAATTTGAAGGACATTGGTTTACAAGATTATTTAAACCGGATGAGTCATTAATACTGTTTGGTTATAGTCAAAAGGACCACATAAGTTTGGTGATCATTAATTTCTAAGCCAATTATTTGTCTTCACTCGTTACAACTGATAATTGCAAAAACCCTAACATGTGAAATTAGTTATGTGGTACTTCACTACAAATAACACTATAATAGTATGATAACATCATATCATAATAAAACCTGTGTATAAATCAATAATAGTCGTGAGAAGAAAATAAACGTCACGCACCCAAAGACGAACAAAAACCTACATTTTTTTTGGGTACCCCGGCGAAAAGATGCTAATAAGAAACTCAGATGTCTTATCTCATACATAAGAAGTTATTACAATGCAGATTAACATAAACTTCACTTGCAACATATATTAGAGTATCAGTTTTATAGATCAATTCATAAATCATACAAGCGTTAATGAATGAAAGACGTCTTTATAATTAAGCTGTAAAATTAAATATCTCATTTTAATTTGCTTCACATAAGAAATCTTGTGTCACATTTCTAAGTCAAGGTATATTTTGATTTTTAGCATATTGAATTTTCAAACTTTTATAATTAAAGTTGCACATCTTTGCTATTTTAAACGATAGAACCCTATGGAGGCAGAGACAGGAGGTGGGCAGGGTGGACACGTCCCCTAGTGAAAATAATTGTAGTTAAAATTTTAAAATATATGGTTATTTTTGTAATTTGCTCGTCGCTTTTAATTAACCGATTTATAATGTAGTTTTTAAAAATTATCAAAGTTTGCCTCCTCGACAATAACTATCTGGCTCCGCCACTGAAATTCTAGCATCATTTTTAGCATATGAGTCAATCGACAAGAGTTGAATTATTTCATGCTAATTTTAAATAATATTTGATGTTTGAAAACAAATATGTCTTGTCTTTTAGTACTTGCACACTCATTCAATCTCATTTATTTTCGTTACTTCTTGCATGGGTTTGAAGGTCCCATGACATTGAATTGAATTAAATTGCGTAATAAAGGAAACATGTGATATCATGAACCATATGGAAAGTCAAGAGTTAACGACCTTCTTTTTCTTCTTTGGTTCTTTATTTCTTATGATTATTTTGGCAAGATATAGTAGAAACTTTCCAATTATATACTTGTATCAACTATAAATTGTAACTTCAAGTCTTAACTAAAGACATCCAAGTGATTGTTTTGATAAGGAAATATGTTTGATTTGTAGGAAGGATATATGGTACCAAGAACAAGATGTGAGCCTTTACCACGAAACAAGCTTCTAAGTCCGATTATCTTTCACGAAGGGCGTCTAGTGCAAAGGCCTACGCCGATTGTGGCTTTACTTACCTTCTTATGGATGCCGATAGGCATTTTTCTAGCCATTCTTAGAGTTTATCTTAACATACCTTTGCCCGAAAAGATAGTGTACTACAACTACAAAATCCTAGGAATCAAACTAGTTGTCAAGGGCACCCCTCCACCCGCTCCTAAACAAGGACATAGTGGGGTGCTGTTTGTGTGCAACCATCGTGCGGTCATAGACCCTGTGGTGGTTGCAGNTTGATAAGGAAATATGTTTGATTTGTAGGAAGGATATATGGTACCAAGAACAAGATGTGAGCCTCTACCACGAAACAAGCTTTTAAGTCCGATTATCTTTCACGAAGGGCGTCTAGTGCAAAGGCCTACGCCGATTGTGGCTTTACTTACCTTCTTATGGATGCCGATAGGCATTTTTCTAGCCATTCTTAGAGTTTATCTTAACATACCGTTGCCCGAAAGGATAGTGTACTACAACTACAAAATCCTAGGAATCAAACTAGTTGTCAAGGGCACCCCTCCGCCCGCTCCTAAACAAGGACAGAGTGGGGTGCTCTTTGTGTGCAACCATCGTGCGGTCATAGACCCTGTTGTGGTTGCTGTTGCTCTAGGACGAAAGATTAGTTGTGTCACATATAGCATTAGTAAATTCTCCGAACTTATTTCTCCAATTAAAGCCGTGGCATTGGCAAGGGAAAGAGATAAAGATGCCGCACATATTAAACAATTGCTAGAAGAAGGCGATTTGGTCATTTGTCCCGAAGGAACAACATGTAGAGAGTCGTTCTTGCTTAGATTTAGTGCTCTTTTCGCGGAGCTCACAGATAGGATTGTCCCCGTTGCTATCAACACAAAACAAAGTGTGTTTTATGGGACAACGGCTCGTGGCTACAAGGTCTTGGACCCATATTTCGTGTACATGAACCCTAGGCCAACGTATGAAATAACATTCTTGAACCAACTACCACAAGACCTTACTTGCAAAG
This sequence comes from Artemisia annua, assembly GCA_014162995.1. NCBI lineage: Eukaryota > Viridiplantae > Streptophyta > Magnoliopsida > Asterales > Asteraceae > Artemisia > Artemisia annua. The sequence goes on from LBNU01017925.1 coordinate 114,501, forward strand.
GCGGAAAATCAGCATTTGAGGTGGCAAACTATATTCAAAGGGTAATAGGTGATACACTTGGATTCGAATGCACTAATTTGACTAGGAAGGACAAATACGCGATGATGGCTGGAACAGATGGACGTGTCGAGAACAAGAAGGGTAAGTCACTATAGATGAAGAACAACACGATTGATCTTTGATTCAGATAGTTACTTGTCATTGTTATTTTTTAAAATAAACTTGTTGAAACAATAAAGTTTGTTTATATTTATCATTAGTTATTATTTGTATATCAGAATGTGATTTATATACATGTTTTCATTTCGATTTATAAGTTAGTTTAATTAATGTTTCATGACAAAGGGTTGTTGGTACAACTTAAACACAATACATTTGTAGTTAATATTTAATACAATTTTACGTTCTACGTTAGTATTTTTAATATATGTTATCTACGTAACATAAAGTAGTACTGTAAACCAGACTGTAAACCAGTACTCAGTAGATGCTGAAAGAAATATAAAAGTTGATGATGTAGATTGTTAGGCTACAAGCCTACATATAATTCCAGCCAAGCCCAATTTTAACTCAACAAATCTCTTTCATGCCAAACTCATATCCAAGCCACCAAACGCTTCTTGACCTAACGGTATGTGAGTGACCCATCAACCTAGAGGTTATGGGTTCATGTCGTTGGAGACTTGTGAGATAGGCGGTGTAGGTTGTAAAAATTGCCGTTCAAGAAAGAAAGAAAGAAAGAAAAACTCATATCCAAGCCCAACTACTACAGAGTTCAAATTCTGGGGGAGGAATCAAGCATACAACAAACTCATGATACTAAAGACTGATATTATGTGGTAACTGGAAGGAGCCAATGTAAAATTTAAGAACTTGTCTAAAGTTGGGAGCATCCTTTACTCGTAAGATGTTCATCAAGAAGTAGAGCAGTGAACATATCATTAAAAATTAATCACGTATTTTAACACTAAATCTCTCCCTAACCGATTCATTAGTCATTTTAAGATCAACTAAACACACAAATGTAACAATGGGACATTAATAAGTCCATTTCTAAGAAGAGAAATGGCTAAAAATTGAAAGATTTTGCTGCACTTTATGACTAATGCACTGCCATAGTCAGATGATCAGGGGTCATTTGCACATGAAATTTAACAGATTATGATCTATTTTGGGCTCTTTTAGAAAAGCTATCGCAGCTCAACTCTACTCATTTAAGTTAAAATTTGTTAGATATCTAACACGCAACATGATGATCGAGAACCCAATATTATACTTGCAAGATGTAACTCTGCCTGAACTCCAAGGTCCATCATTCCATGTTCTTTTGACACGAGTATGCAACTAAGACACGGTTATAAGCTATTCAAGCAAACATGTTCGGCCTTTAACACATATAATTAGATCTTGCTCATGCTTTCAAAAGGTTCTAACTAGTGACTAATCATTTTTGACCTCTAAGGTTTGACACTTTGACATTAGTTGCGTTCTGAGTTTTCACCAATTACTCCATCTTGTGTGGTTTAAGCAACACATTTCTAAATTGTCTTATCGTAATGTTACAAGGGTATTACTCTTCCACTATCATAATGAATGACAAAGTTACATGGGTGGATAAAAAGAAAAGGGAGGTTACATTCTATATTAGAAGTGTATGGAAGGATTTTAGAGCTGATGAACCTAGGGTGAATTGGTCAAAAACCGTGGTTTTCACAGTGTACACCCAAACATGCCTTTATAACATGGTTGGCTATTAATGAAAGGCTGAACACTCAAGACAGAATGATGCTTTGGAACCCAAATAAACAATATCAGTGTCCTCTATGCAACATTGAAAATTACTCACATTGACCTGCAAAGTAATGATTGGAAAGTAACAGTTCTGCACATGAGTAATCTCCCTAATGGCAACAACATATGGAGTATTTTAAGAAGGTTGGTGCTAGCTGCTTCAGTGTATTGTATTTGGAAGGAAAGAAATATGAGAATATTTCAGAATTGCAGCAGATTGTAGGATGATGTTCTTGATGAAATAATTAAGAACATTAGACTCAAATTAACTTGTTTGAGAGCAAAAGATTCTGCAGATATTAGAGAGGTGGCAAAGACTCGGATGATCAGTTGGGGTAGTGCTGATAAGGATAGAAATGGGTGTTTGGATAAGGGGGTAACAGATGGCTATGTACCTTGACAGTTGAAAGCTTTTGAAGGGGGACTTATCATTGTACTTAGCTTGTTTTATCTTAGTAAGAGTTGGTAAGTGTCGTAAGGATAGTTTCCTGTTGGTTTTGGGATGGTTTGGTGGCTATTGCTGGATTACAGTCATTCCATAGGTTGGTGAGTCGTGAAAGATGAGACTACCTCCTATGGACATGACATTGATGGTATTTTCAGCTTTATGTGATCCCAAGTATGTGATGATGCCTGGTTGGATATAGGTTCTGTATTTGCTTTTGTGTGAAGAGGGAAGTCTGCACATTGGTAGATATTGATCTCTATGTCCAATTCAGGAAATGTAGATCACATTTTGGAATATCCATAGAGTTGAATATGTTTCTATGGTGAGAACTCTAAGCTTTGGTGATGCCAGTGTACTGGAAATGTAGCCAAAGCTTGGTGAGTTAGCATTGAGTGATCCTTGGTTTGATGATGATGCCTGATTATGTCAACTGGCTTGGTCTTTTAGTGTGAGGGGGTCTGCTGCACTTGGAGATTAAGTCTAGTGTGATATACTGATATGTATTGGGAAATGTAGTCTGATTCTTACTCATAAGATGTTTAGCAAGTAGTACAGTGAGCATACTGAATCACACGGCCTCTATATTAAAGGCATTGACAAGTAAATTTTTCTGAAGTTTTCTAACATGACCCATCTCCCTGCCCAATTTAGTGGTCATTTTAAAGATAAACTACGATATGCAAATGTAGCAGTGAGTGTGAGACATTAACAAGTTAACTAAAACGTGTATTTACAGATTAATTGCCATAGTCAGATGACCGTGAGTCATTTACACCTGAAATTTGGTAGATAAGGAGTTGGTCTTGGATCTTATTAAAAAGTTATCGGAGCTCAACTCTACTCACTTCAGTCGAAAGTTTTTACACATCAACTACCCAAAATTAGACTTGTAAGTTGTAACTCGACCTCAACTAAATGGTCCTTGTTTCACGCACCTTTGGCATAAGTATGTATGAAGGTCTAACAAAGACTAGGTTATAAGCTATTCTAGCAATTTGGCCTGACGTACACATTATGGTATCTTGCTCATGCTTTCAGAAGATCTAACGAATCATTCATTACTACCATAAATAAGGTGAACCAAACAAATGCTCGTCTAAGGTTTGACATTAGTTGCGTTTTGCATTTTGACAAACAACTCCACCTTGTGGTTTAAGCAACCCACTTCCAAATTATCTTATCGCAATGTTACAAGGGTCTTTTATGAAATTAGCCCGTGTCTATAAAAGGCCGGTCTTAAACTAATGCACTTGTTTGACACCTTAATTGATTTTAAAAGAACTTCAAAATTTTTGAGATTCTAATTTCTAAAATATCATCATCATTCACAGATCCAAAAGACATATCCTCATGGCCATTACTATTTTCGTGAAACAATCGCTTCTAAAATGTTGACTAAGACCAATGATCACAAGACAAACAAGCATAGGGAAAATCTAAACCCATGTTAGTTATGTCAGAAGTCATTATAAACTGCCTTAGAATTCAGCCAAACAAATCAACATCCTAGTATAAATCGTGTTTTATTAATTATCAAAAGTATAACAGCCGCACGTTCACTAAAGTTCGTATTTTATAAGCAAATCTAACATTTAGAATTCTAAAACTACCAATGACAACAAATGAGCCTTTAAATACATTGCTACAAGAAGCATCAAGCATGCAAACTATAAACGAAGACGATAAACAGTAGCAACATGTCTACCTCAAAAAGAAATCATCGCTCTATACTTGCTTTCTGTGTGCACCGCCGCCAAATTATTGTATCGTACAACCACGTAAACCTGTTCCTATGCATTCTTCCGCCTCATGGAACCAAAACTGCCCCCGAAAAAACAGAGCTTTCCCATACCTCAAGCCCTTCGGCACCTTCCCTACTAACAAAAAGCCGCTCACCACCCCCTTCAATCTTCTTAATAATCCCTCTCTCCGAATCCTCCACTTTATCCATATAATTCCGCCTAAACGACTCTTCACCAATCTCACTACTCCCACCCTTTTCCGCTACCCTCGACCACACTTCCAACCCACCGTCTCGCCCAACAAAAACCTGCTTCTTATAACAATGCACTACACTATTACTAACACCACCGCTCGTATCCCTCAAACTCGGATTCGTATCTCTCAAATAAACCCAAGGATCATCCCCCAACTTCCTCAAATCCGCAATCCCTAAATCACCCGACTTGGAACATATCTTACACATACTCATATCATTCACGTCAACACTAACATCCGCAAACGAATCACCAAACCTACTACTCCTACCCGACCCTGGCTCATTAGTCTCCCAAACCACACGCCCGGACCTCACATCCCACAACCTAACGTAACCACTATACCCAAACGCCCCGGACGTGACACTCATCCCAACTAAAACCCCCATCTCCTCGACGTAACTCAACCCCCTCGGAACCCCAAATTTCGCCGAACTCCCACTCTGTCGCCCTATCTCCCCTTTCACCCCCAACGTCTCCTTATCCACAACCAACACACAATTCTCCCTATGATACGACTCACACGAAACAAAAACCTCCTCCTCCGAGTCGCTAATCGCCCTAACCCTAGCCTTATAAATCCGCGGATCACTCTCGTCCCTCCACTCCACACTCCCAACCCCCCTCCCATTCACCATATCATAAAAACTCACACCTGCCACATCCTCACTCCCCACCGCCACAACCTCACGCGCTCCACTCTCCCCACGCGCCACGCGCCTCACCGAACCAATCTCATCCAAATGAGTCCTAACAGTTTGCACATAACTTAAATTACTATCATAAACCGTAACCTGACCTCCATGAGCTATAAATACCGCCCCGTCGCTAACGACGTGGAAATCCGTCACTAAACCGTCGCTAGCAGGATTGATTACCTTAACGATACTAGCGTCAATTCCGGAAAAGCGGTTAGGTTTAAGCGCGTGGAGTAGAACTGATTCTATACCGTAAAATTCGGCTTCTTCGGTTAATTCAGTTACGGAGAAGCGGTTTTTAGGGAGGCGGTTGGTACGGAGGAGAGAGAGGAGGATTGTAAATATCTCGGGATCGCGGTCGATGAAAATCGGGCCGCGATCCTGAGTATTATTATTAAAATTATTATTATTACTAAATGGTGATGTGGAGCTGATGTGGCGCGTAGATAGCGCGGATGAAAGAGAGTCTAACGACGCGTTGTTAAAAGGTGATGTGGTGCTGACGTGGCGCGTGGAGAGAGTGGATAAGAGGGAGTCGGGACCTCCGGATTGGAGAGTGGAGATTGTGGTTTCGAAGAGTTTGCCCCCGACGTTGAGCTTGATGCGGTCACTGGTGTTGTTATTGGGATTATCGTTTTCCATTGAAATGAGTATAAGTTAATTACTAGTAATAATGAAAAAAAGGAAGATGAGCTTACACGCTTTTTATCTTTTACAAGAATCAGATTGAAGAGTTTTAGCCCCAGACGTGAAGCTTGATCTGGTTGGGAGTGAGCTTTGTTACTAGTAGTCAAGTCAACGGCTTTTGTTTGTACAGTAGATGGCGGTATTGGAATTATCGTTTTCCATTACTAGTGTTTGTTTGGGGTGTGTGATTAAACTAAACTGGTTTTGTTGACTGGGAGATGGTTTGCTAGTTGCTACTAGTTGGTCAAGTCAACGGCTTTTGTTTGTACAGTAGATGGCGGAGATTGCCTTCCTTTGCATCGTATCACTCCCTTTGTCACAAAATCATGTGATATTATTATTAGAGGTATGCTACACCCACAAAGAAACTTCCACAAAAACATCCACAAGCTGACGTGTCAGCGTTTTATTGGTGTACTGTGTAACAGTTTCTCTCTCCTCTCTCTTACTGAACCAATCGGTCTCTGACACATCAGTTTGTGGATTCTTTTTGTGGAACTTTCTTTGTGGCCCTAGCATTTCTCTTATTATTATTATTATTATTATTATTATTATTATTATTATTATTATTATAAACTTCACTTTCATTTGAAACAAAAAACATAACATTACAAGAAATTAGTGGGGAGTCTCGAAACTATCTGGGCCCTCACACCTTTAGCAATAGCAAAACTAATCTTACTAAAGATATGGGTAGCAGCACGCGCCCCAATGTCTTGAGTTATAGAGAACTTCCAGATCCGTTTAAGTAAGGTCACCGCATCTGCTTCCAATTCCTCCAAAGAGGAGAATGAGAAACAGAGGAACCCATATCCAATATCCGCACATTTAGCTACATACTTGGCGCGCTTACGTTTTGCGGCAAGTAGTTAAAAGAAAAAAATGCAATCAGGGTGATACATTTATTAAAAAAAAATGCAAAAGGTTTTCAATAAATTGAGCATCGTGGATCATAACTGATCACCGTGCATCAATTTGCACAAATCAAAAAGTTTGGTGATCTATTAATGCCTAAGCAGCGATTAATCAGCTTTGTAAATCGAGCTTTTATCAAGTAACTCGAACTTGACTTGATAGAGTCGAGATTTTATCAATCTCAAGATCAAGCCCAAACTCAATCCCAATAAATTGGCTTGGAGCATATAACGAGCCGAGCTAAACCTTTTGGTAACTCGGTTTGAGCTTTTATCAAGCCTTGGTATAGATATATCTTTTTATATCTTAATATCAGTAAGGGCTAATTTAAATATTAATCTAATTATAAAGACTTGATTCATAAAGAATTAATTAATATACTCTTAGAAGATCTTTAAATCCAAAATAATCATAACAATTTGTATTCTTCACAGTTCACACTTCTAAGCTCTTGAGTTCATCATGCATTCTTTTCTCTAATTATTCAACCACTAAAATATTTATTAATGAGTTTTAATTTGTTTTACTTTAAAAATATATTTATTGATGACTTTTAGATTAAATATTTTTGTACAGATTCAAGCTTTTCATGCCAAGCTAAAGCTTTGTTCGAAACCTACTTTTTTGTTTCAAGCCTACTGTTTTTTTGNTTGAGTTCATCATGCATTCTTTTCTCTAATTATTCAACCACTAAAATATTTATTAATGAGTTTTAGTTTGTTTTACTTTAAAAATATATTTATTGATGACTTTTAGATTAAATATTTTTGTACAGATTCAAGCTTTTCATGCCAAGCTAAAGCTTTGTTCGAAACCTACTTTTTTGTTTCAAGCATACTGTTTTTTGTTTCAAGCCAAGCTCAAGCCTTGTTGAGCTCGAGTTCGGCTTGACTCGATTGCAACCCCAGTCAAGGCCACCAACCACGACGGAGTTGGGCAACTTCTTCAAAAGGCGAAAAAAGGATAAGAGGCGTGATTTTGGGTTTAGAGTAAAGAAACATGTAATTAGGTCAAATTTATTAAAATGCTACTAAGACACATAAGCCTCTGAATCTAAGACCAAATGGAGTGGTCACAACACTCTCATTTAGGGCTGAGTATCGGGCCGGATCCCGACCCGACCCGTCCTGAAAGTAGTCGGTTTTGCCTGTATTTTGTCGGTTTTTGGCCCGTCCCGTCCCCGAATCCCGAAAATGCTAAAAATCCATCCCGACTCCTGACCCGAGAAGCTATTATTCGGTTTCGGGACTATCGATTTACGTCGGGATCGGGTCGGTTGTCGGGACTCGGGCGGTTTTGCTCACCCCTACTCTCATTATCCACATTAGCGTCACTTTAGCTTTCTTTCTCCTCTCACTTGCCCTCATTCCTTATCACCTTTCATACATTTTGGTCACCTTCCCCTCACCGTTTATAAAAATATTCATTTATACAAATATACCCCACTAAATACTTCACACCCGCACATGCTCATAAAAGAATAAAAATAACACATTTGGCACAAAATGACGAAAAGTGACCCGCTCACCTTTGTTGCATGGTTTGAGCCGTGAGGGGTGTTTGTTGTTTTGGGTCTCACTCGTGAGGTGAGGCTTCACCATGCCCACCTCACGACCACCCTTTTTAGCTTAAATGGAAAACAAACATATAATGTGTTATTCAGACTTGAGAGACAATAAAGACAATCAAATGTATTTTGGAAAAACAAACACCCATTTATAAAACTTGGTTAAGAGTATGTTTGATATATAAAGTTATGAAAAGATTATGCTTATTTTTTGAAAAAATAAACTACTTAAAATATAAACTTTGTTTTAAGACAAAATCTGCAAAGAATTTCAAAAAAATAAAATTATATAATCTTTTAAAATCAAATGCTATGTTAGTTCATGATTTATAATCGGCATTCCATTATCCATTTTCATTTGGGAGGTAATTGGAACACTCATATTTTTTTATTGGGACACTCAACTGTACAAGCAGTTAAAGCACACTGTGAGCATTGTAAAAGTATGCAATGTATACAATAAAATGTCTCTATGAAAAGTGTGAGCGTGCAAATCAATTTTCTTTTCATTTGCAACTACACAACTAGTGAAACCTAAAAAAAAAAAAAAAAAAAAAAAAAAAAAAAAAAAAAAAAAAAAGAGTTGACTTGACTAATAAACAAAGTAAACGCAAACCAGTAAACTAACACTCAGTTCTCGAGTTTTGTTTTGAGAGGAAATGATAGGAAATGGAAAGTTTGTTGTGTTCTTAAGCTTTTTTTAGGAGGGGAAAGGGAAGTGGAAAGGAAGATGGGAGGAAGATTTGTTAATAAAATCTTCCTCCCAAAAATGGGAGGAAAGGGAAAGGAAATGAAAAGTATGTGATGTGAAAAGACTAATATATCCTTTTTTAAAAGTTTGCCACTAACAACTAAAGGGTATAAATGTAATTTAAACAAGTTATTTTCCTTTTCCTCTCACTCAAGAACATGATTTATTATTACTTTCCTTTTCCTTTCCTCTATTTCAAGAATATATCAACTAACACTTCCTTTCCTTTTCACTTTCTTTTCCCTTTCCTATTCTTTTCCATTTCCCTTCACTTAAAACTCACTCAAAACTCGAGAACTTTTAGTGTAACTGACAATCAAGCTCAACGTCTACTTTGTTACAACACACCAGTCATTTCAATGGAAAACGATAATCCGAATAACAGTGAGCGAATCAAGCTCAACGTAGGTGGCAAGCTCTTCGAAACCACAATCTCCACTCTCCAATCCGCCGGCCCTGACTCCCTCCTATCCACCCTCTCCATTTCCATGTCATCATCACACCAACCGCTTTTCATCGACCGCGATCCCGAGATATTTACAATCCTCCTCTCTCTTATCCACTCTCTCCACGCGCCACATCTCCACTCTCCGCGACTCCTTTTTATCCGCGTGTCACGTCAGCACCACATCACCTTTTATTAATAATAATAATAATAATATCCCGGATCGCGGCCCGATTTTCATCGACCGCGATCCCGACATATTTTCTAATCCTCCTCTCTCTCCTCCGCACCAACCACCTCCCCAAAAACCGCTTCTCCGTAACTGAATTAACCGAAGAAGCCGAATTTTACGGTATCGAGTCCGTTTTACTCCACGCGCTCAAACCTAACCGCTTTTCCGGCATTGACGCTAGTATCGTTAAGGTAATCAATCCTGCTAGCGACGGTTTTGTGACGGATTTCCACGTCGTTAGCGACGGGGCGGTATTTATAGCTCATGGAGGTCAGGTTACGGTTTATGATAGTAATTTAAGTTATGTGCAAACGGTTAGGACTCATTTGGATGAGATTGGTTCGGTGAGGCGCGTGGCGCGTGGGGAGAGTGGAGCGCGTGAGGTTGTGGCGGTGGGGAGTGAGGATGTGGCAGGTGTGAGTTTTTATGATATGGTGAATGGGAGGGGGGTTGGGAGTGTGGAGTGGAGGGACGAGAGTGATCCGAGGATTTATAAGGCTAGGGTTAGGGCGATTAGCGACTCGGAGGAGGAGGTTTTTGTTTCGTGTGAGTCGTATCATAGGGAGAATTGTGTGTTGGTTGTGGATAAGGAGACGTTGGGGGTGAAAGGGGAGATAGGGCGGCAGAGCGGGAGTTCGGCGAAATTTGGGGTTCCGAGGGGGTTGAGTTATGTCAAGGAGATGGGGGTTTTAGTTGGGACGAGTGTCACGTCCGGGGCGTTTGGGTATAGTGGTTACGTTAGGTTGTGGGATGTGAGGTCCGGGCGTGTGGTTTGGGAGACTAATGAGCCGGGGTCGGGTAGGAGTAGTAGGTTTGGTGATTCGTTTGCGGATGTTAGTGTTGACGTGAATGATATGAGTATGTGTAAGATATGTTCCAAGTCGGGTGATTTAGGGATTGCGGATTTGAGGAAGTTGGGGGATGATCCTTGGGTTTATTTGAGAGATACGAATCCGAGTTTGAGGGATACGAGCGGTGGTGTTAGTAATAGTGTAGTGCATTGTTATAAGAAGCAGGTTTTTGTTGGGCGAGACGGTGGGTTGGAGGTGTGGTCGAGGGTAGCGGAAAAGGGTGGGAGTAGTGAGATTGGTGAAGAGTCGTTTAGGCGGAATTATATGGATAAAGTGGAGGATTCAGAGAGAGGGATTATTAAGAAGATTGAAGGGGGTGGTGAGCGGCTCTTTGTTAGTAGGGAAGGTGCCGAAGGGCTTGAGGTATGGGAAAGCTCTGTTTTTTCGGGGGCAGTTTTGGTTCCATGAGGCAGAAGAATGCATAGGAACAGGTTTACGTGGTTGTACGATACAATAATTTGGCATTGGTTCACACACAAAGCAAGCATAGAGCGATGATTTCTTTTTGAGGTAGACATGTTGCTACTGTTTATCGTCTTTGTTTATTGTTTGCGTGCTTGATGCTATTCTTGTAGCAATGTATTTAAAGGCTCATTTGTTGTCATTGGTAGTTTTAGAATTCTAAATGTTAGATTATCTTATAAAATATGAACTCAAGTGAACATGCGGCTGTTATACTTTTGATAATTAATAAACAAGATTTATACTAGGATGTTGATTTGTTTGGCTGAACTCTAAGGCAGTTTATAATGACTTCTGACATAACTAACATGCTGCTAGATTTTCCCTGTGCTTGTTTGTCTCGTGATCATTGATCTTAGTCAGCACTTTAGAGTTTAGAAGCGATTGTTTCACGAAAATTGTTATGGCCATGAGGATATCTGTCTTTTGGATCTGTGAATGATGATGATATTTTAGAAATTAGAACCTCAAAACTGAAATAGATTATGTTGTATTTTGAAGTTCCTTAAACATCAATTAAGGTGTCAAATAAGTGCATTAGTTTAAGACCGGTCTTTTATAGACACGGGCTAATTTCATAAAACACCAATGTAACATTACTGTAAGACTATTTGCTCATGGGTTACTAAAACCACACAAGGTGGAGTAACTTTTAAAAACGAAACCAATGTCGAACCTTAAACAAACGTTTCTTTGGGTCACCTAATTCATGGTAGCAATGAATCATTCGTTAGATCTTCTGAAAGCATGAGCAAGATACCATTATGTGTGGCGTAGGCCAAATTGCTAGAATAGCCTAACGTAGTCCTTATTATAACTTAATGTCAAAGGCACGTGGGACAAGGACCTTTTAGTTGAGGTAGAGTTGCAACTTTCAAGTCTAATTTTGGGTACTCAATGTTGTGTTAGACATGTAAAAACTTTTGACTGAAATGATTTGAGTTGAGCTGCAATAGCTTTAAAAAAGAACCAAAACCAAATGATTATCTTCATGGCTAAATGACCCACGTGCCTCTGACTATGGCAGTCAATGTGTAAATTTCACGTGTAAATACACATAGGAATTAACTTATTAATGTCTCCCTGCTACATTTCCGTATCGTAGTTGATCTTGAAATGACCACTAATTGGGCAGGGAGAGATGGCCCATGTTAGAATAAACAAGAGAACCCAGAAAATTTTACTTGTCGATCCCTTTAGTTTGGAGGCTATGTGATTCAGTATAATGATATGCTCACCGTACTACTTCTTGCTAAACATCTTATGAGCAAGGATGCTGGCAGCTTTAGACAATTTGTTATATTACGATAAGACATTCTTCAGAAATGGGCTAAGTTTAGAGATAGTGGATGAGTAATACCCTTGTAGCATTACGATAAGACAATTTAGAAGTGCGTTGCTGAAACCACACAAGATGGAGTAATTGGTCAAAACTCAGAACGCAACTAAATCAAACTTTGGAGAAAGTGATTAGTTACTAGTTAGAACCTTTTGAAAGCATGAGCAAGATCTAATTATATGTGTTAAAGGCCGAACTTGTTTGCTTGAACAGCTTATAACTGTGTCTTAGTTGCATCCTTGTGTCAAAAGAACATAGAACAATGGACCTTGGAGTTGAGGTAGAGTTACAAGTCTAATACTGGGTTCTCGATCATCTTGTTGTTGCGTGTTAGATATCTAACAACTTTTGACTGAAATGAGTAGAGTTAAGCTGCGATAGCTTTTCTAAAAGAGCCCAAAATAGATCATAATCTGTCAAATTTCATGTGTAAATGTCCCCTGTTCATCTTAAAGTGCAGCAAACTCTTTCTATTTTTAGTCATTTCTCTTCTTAGAAATTGACTTGTCAGTATCCGATTGTTACATTTGCGTGTTTAGTTGATGTTAAAATGACCACTAAATCACGTAGGGAGAGATGTCGTATTAAAATATGTGATTAATTTTAAGGATATGCATGTTCACTGTTGTACTTCTTGATGAACATCTTATGAGTAAGGATGCTCGCAGCTTTAGACAAGTTAAATTTTACATTGACCGAGTCCAACTCTTCATAATTCTCGAAGTAAAATTATAAAAAAGTTCATGAACATCTAAAATTGTAATTGTTATATGAGCGTATAAAAGTCTTTTCTTGTAACACCCTTACACAAACCCACCCCTCCGGCTTATCAAAATCCCCTCATATAAGCTCATAAACCCAACCATATGAGCTTAACCAAACACTTAAATTTGGTTTATTTTAGTTATATAAGATAATAAGCTCGTAAGCCCCCTAAATAAGGCTAAACGAACACTCCCCCTAGTCTTTATTAGAAGATGATGCATACTATTGTCAAAGGCACGTGGAACAAGGACGTTTTAGTTGATGTAGAGTTGCAACTTTCAAGTCTAATTTTGGGTACTCGATGTTGTCTTAGACATGTAAAACTTTTGACTGAAATGAGTAGAGTTGAACTTTTCAAAAAGAACCAAAACCAAATCATTGTCTACCAAATTTCATGTGTAAATGACCCACGGTCATCTGACTATGGCAGTTCATGTGTAACACATAGCAGTTAACTTTTTGATGTCTCACTGCTACATTTGCGTATCGTAGTTGATGTTAAAATGACCACTACATTGGGCAGGGGGAGACGTCATGCTAGAATAACCCTAAAAACTTCACCTGTCAATCTTGTTAGTTTGGAATGAATCATCTGCTCACTGTACTACTTCTTGCTAAACATCTTATGCGCAAGGATGCTCGCAGCTTTAGACAATTTGTGACATTACGATAAAGATGTCTTTTCATAGACATGGGCTAAGTTTAGAGATAGTAGAAGACCCTTGTAACATTACGATAAGACAATGTAGAAGTGTGTTGCTTAAACCACACAAGATAGAGTAATTGGTCAAAACTAATGTCAAACCTTAGAGGCAAAAAATGATTAGTTGCTAGTTAGAACCTTTTGAAAGCATGAGCAAGATCTAATTATATGTGTTACAGGCTGAACATGTTTGCTTGAATAGCTTATAACCGTGTCTTAGTTGCATACTTGTGTCAAAAGAACATTTTGCGTGTTAGATATATCTAACTACTTTTGACTAAATGTGTAGAGTTGAGCTGCGATAGCTTTTCTAAAAGAGCCCAAAATAGATCATAACCTGTTAAATTTCATGTGTAAATGACCTCCGATCATCTGACTATGGCAGTGCATTAGTCCTAAAGTGCAGCAAAATCTTTCAATTTTTAGCCATTTCTCTTCTTAGAAATGGACTTGTTAATGTCCCGTTGTTACATTTGTGTGTTTAGTTGATCCTAAAATGATCACTAAATCGGGTAGGGAGAGATGTTGTGTTAAATTACGTGATTAATTTTAATGATATGTTCACTGCTGTACTTCTTGATGAACATCTTACGAGTAAGGATGCTCGCAGCTTTAGACAAGTTCTTAAATTTTACATTGACCGAGTCCAACTCTTCATAATTCTCGAAGTGAATAGACTCCTTCCAGTTACCGCATAATATCAGTCTTTAGTATCATGAGTTTGTATGCTTGATTTCTCCCCTGATTCACAATCTTGCGTCTGAATATGCTATGGCTCATAAGACATGCAAACGGGTTAAACCTGAAAGCGTAGTCCAAATCCGTTAAGTCGACAAAATATTGTTTGGCTCCTTTCGAGCTCAGCAATCTGCATGGAATCTTTGTTTGGTCAGAAACAAATGTACCATGTAAGGATAAAGAGTATGATTGATGTTGCAGTCAAAAAGAAGAATCCTATACACACTTTTGTTCAGTGTAATTGTCTACTTTTTTTTCCATATAAGTGTAGTACTGATACTTTTACTGCATGGTTCTTGTATCATACTTTTTCATACATGAATTGCTTCTGAAGTTCAAAAGAATTTGACCAAAAGTGTGGCCCAAACCTTTTTGACCCACAAACAAAAATGAATTAGTGTTACCCATTACAGAACTCGTCTGTGCGATTAGCATGTTCTACTATAAGAAGGTATAATAAAGTCAGAACTAGGCAATGATATACCGAGTCCTGAGATAATAAATTTGTAAATCATGTCTTTATTCAACGTTAATTTATTTCCTGTTCGGCCGGAAAAATACTTACTAGTTTCCATTGATGATAAATTGACAACGACTACGAGTAGTTTCCATCGATGATAAATTGACAACGACTACAAAGACTAGCATATGGCAAAATCAATGGTATATAACATTCAACTAGTAGTTACTAGTAATATACATACAATAAAGTCAACATTTCATTTTCAGGTACGTGACTCACAGAATAAGTAAGCACGTAAAGTAGGAGGATATAACACTGCTTTATTCGGTAAATACTTATTGAATATTGTTTCTAGATGCATTAAACCTAATTTCTATGTTAAGAAAAGGGAGTAATGGGATGAGAAAAGGACATATTCAAAGCAAGCATATCGATCATACCCTACAAATGAAATGAGAGTAGTTGCTTCGAAGATGGTGAATTATTACATCATATGGTACACAAAAATATAAATGAGACATTATTGACTCCTTTTTCTAGGTCATGTCATAGAATTGAATGTCGCCAAATATCACAATTAGTCATATGATTAGACCCGAAGAATAGTATTCTGTCTTTAATCCTGCTTTCATGTACTAGGTTAGTTTTAGATTAACATTGTGTTAATGAGTATCACAGAAAAAAAGTAAGGAAAATAAAGTGAAACAGTAAAGGTTATGTTTTCGAGTATTATATTTAGAAGAAGGAAAAAGTGAAGAAAAAAATAAAAAAAAGAGTAATTTGGTGAATTTTATGTAAAATGTTTCCTCACAAAAATAAGCTGAAAATTGTTATTTACTACAATTTCTTTAATTTTTCTTACTCACAAAACTTGATAACTAAACTAAGTGTACACTTTTAAAATGCATACCGTTTTAATAATACTCACTAAATATATTTTTCACCCATAACATACCATCTTAACCCACTTAAGGATCTTTTAATTGACTAAAATACAAAATGAATATTTATTTTAAGACAACTCAAAATAAATATGTGAACATATATTATGAAACGATAGATCGAAGTAATTTTAGTCTGTGTCTAATTTAGAATTTGAGAAAGAAAGAAAAAAAAAATCTATATCTACAGCTTATATATTTTTATATTATCTCGAGAAAAAAAGTGTCAAAAGTTCAAACATTATATGATGTTGGTGTTTAATAAACTTACCCCATGGATTTTAAAAGTCATAGTATAAAGTACAAAAACGAAATGTGGACCAAGGATGTAATTTACGACTTGAAAAAGGTCAAAAATAGCAAACATAAGTTATACGACTACTTTTTCTTTATTGACCGAACTCTTGTGACATACGTATCATAGCACCCTCAACATCACATTACATGCAGTGACGGAATTAAGATGGGTCTCGTAGGCTTTCGAGATATTCGTGAATTTTTGTATCGTAGTGTTAGTTTTGTTTAAAAAACACGAATTTTTATAAATGCACCATATCTTCAATTTTTTTGGGTGTATGTACTATGTAGTCTTGTGTGATTTTTCTTAAATGCACTTGATGATTTTGTGTTCTGAAGTATGTATATAAAAATTTTCATTCTTAATTTTAAGTCTTTCTTATATTTTTGAAAAAGAAGTGAATACATGTGATTCTTTAAAATGGTTGATATTATCGACTGAAAATTTCAACCAATATATTTGTCCATATAAGGTAGAATATTCGTTAAAAAAAAGAAGGTAGAACATGATTTTATAATGTACACCAAACAATAAATTCTATAAACGACTATAACGGGCCTACCATATTACAAAACTTCACAATCATATTTAAGACTATAGTTGACAAATTTGTTGCAAACTCCTCTATCATACCGTCCATCTAAGTCAAAAACTCCTTAAGTCAAAAACTCGTTATTTTCGAGTAACCTGAACAGATAAAATATCATGCGCGCATGCATATTTACTAGACCTATAAGTAAAATTTGTAAATGTCAAGCCGAAAATATCTGTTATTAGATTAATTACTTGTACCAATCAATTTGACGTGCAATAAAAATCAGGTAACTCGATCGTGTTTTGTCCGTGACATCAAAATTGACGAAAACACGAGAAGCTAGATACACCAAAATAAAGATTCGTAATCAAATTGAAAAAAATAAAATTGTTCGACTTTATGTCATGACAATCAAACTAAACAACTACTTTGACGTCTTATTTGATCACAAAGCTTTATGTCGATTAGTAAATTATAAAAAAAAATAATCACGCAGATACACATTGATCATAAAATATGTACACGTTCTTTCTCTCTTTTTCAAAATAAGTTATTGTTTATACCTATATGTTCGTTTGTCCAACAATAATTGTTCTCTTTATCTTTTTTTGAGGAACTTGAAAAGGATGCAGTGACCTTACTGAAGCGGATCAAAAAGTTCTTGATGACTCAAGACATTGGAGCACGTACTGCAGCTTTTTTTAGTAGGATTAGCTTTTCTATAGCTAAAAGAGTGGGAGCCCAGTTAGTATCTCGGCTTCCCACTAACTTCTTGTAAATCCTATGTGTTTCTAATAAAATGATGTTTATAATAATAATAATAATAATAATAATAATAATAATAATAATAATAAACATTTTGGTTAAAAATTGTTTTTTAAGAAAAGAAATTTTGTAACTATCTATTTTGCACTTTATCAAAGTAGTCACAAGTAATAACTATACATTCACAAGATTGTGTAATCTTATAATAATTCAAAATTCAAAATTTCTTATAACATAGCAAAGAGACAAATATCAAATTCCACACAATTGGTTGTTTCTCAAAATCCATTATAACTCTACTAGAATTAAATAAAGCAAAGATTACAAAATTATTGCTTTAACCTAATTGATCATGTACACTTTATCTAACCTAACCTAACCACAACAAACTAAAAAAACAATATATCTTTGTTCAAAAAAGAATATCATGATCATATCATCATATACCTAGTAACAAAAAGTAGAAACTGACTTTGATCTTTGAAAAGAAGAAGCAGAAGAATTAGAATTCAAAAACTTAATACAATCTTCAATAGCTTGAGCTCGGTTTGAGTCAAACGTTTCTACGTAGGATCTCGATCTTTCCAGCCCATAATTATTATTATTATTACCATTGCATGAAGATGATGCTACCGATGAAGTAGGTGATGAAGAAGATGTTATTTTACGCGAACTCGAGGATGAAACATAACCAAGTGCTTTAGCAAATTTAGCCTTGATTCTTCCTAGGAATCTCATAGGTGAGAAAGTAGTACTACTTGATGAGTGTATTTTTGTTGCATGGTAAGGTAACACTTTGTACATAGGTTGTTCTTGTTCATGTTCATGTTTGTAAAGGTTGTTGTTGGTGAAGTATAATGGTTGTGGTGATGCCTGGCTGAAACTAACTCTTCTAGCCATGGTTTTTAGAGAGAGAGTTAGAGAGTTAGAGAGAGATGATTTTTGATGGAAAATATGAGAGGAAAAAAAGTATTTATTGATAAATCGACTAGAGAGAGAGATAGAGAGTTGGATTCTTAATATTATTTTATGTAAAACTAGTTATAATGCCCGCGCACGCGCGGGTTTTTTTAAAAAAATTTTGAATGATATATTTTTATTTATTAAAAAATAAATAATTTAATTTTTATTTTACTTGATTTATGATTTTTAATTGTAGTTTTTTATGATTAAAGATAATCATTTAAATCTTATCTATATTTTTTGTATTTATCTTCTACTTGTATAATATATCAACAAAACGAATTTAAAAACTTATAAATTAAATAATAATTAACATATTACCCAATAAGGAAATATTCTTTTTTTTCAAAATGACAAAGTACCCACTAGGGGTTTTGTTTTATTATATAAGAGATTCGTAAAATAACAATAGTAGTATTTATAGGATAGCGAAACCTAAAGTAACAATATTAGTATGTACTAGTCGTGTAAAGATAAACAAACAGTAAAGTGATCATTATGATTAGATTCAAAGTCGTATATGAAGGTATGCAATATGTGTGATCGAACAAGGCCTTCAAATGTTAAAAACCTTAAATTATATACTTGCAAATATATGTGGACCATCGAAATTTACATTCAATGTCAAAATGTTAACAATAAATGAAATTATGGTATATGAATTTGTTAAAACTTTACTTTAAGTGCGTTATACTAGAGAATGATGAAAAACTTATAAAAAGCAAAAACTAGATCGTTACAATATATCTATAATGATCATATTTAATACTTATATAAATTTTTGCACCAGGTAACTGTTAATTTAGTTATGACACTTGTTAGGCTTTCATATCCGAGTTAAATGTTTGCCCTCTTAAAAAATACAGGTTTTCTTTCTAGTGCGAAGCCGTGAGTTCTAGGGGTTACCCTTCGTGGGTATCTCCTTGTGGTTCGGATCCCGGGGCCTGCCCATTTGGATGATTTATCTCGGAGGTCGGATTTCAAATGTGATTCCGTTATTAAAAAAAAATATAAAAAATAAAAATGCCTGAACATAATAGATAGATATATTTTAGTTGTACAATACATATATATGTGAATGAACTTCTTTTCTAATCATTAGGGGAGAAAAGAGATCATCTAAAATTGGTATCAAAGTTAGTAATGTTTTGTTATTTGATATGGGGTTTTATTTCCAAAACATAATACTAAACTTTAAGAAGCTATAAATGTTAGGTGCTAAACATATCACTAGTCAAATTTGAACATTAGCCTAGATGATAAACAAGGTTCTAATTAACAAGTGATTAGACAAAGGCAATTGTTAGGTTGTATTAGCGTGTGAAAAGACATATAATATGGTATTGGTATTCATTTTAAATTAGACAACTTTATATTATATTGATCCTTGAAGCTTACTAATTGAGGTATTGACCCATAGAACACGTTATAAATTGTAGTTAAGACTTAAGAAAACGAGTTAATCGTGTGTTGTAAGTTGCGAGGCAAATCATTGTCCAATCACTATTGCTTCACAATCTAGCTTGTTACCAACATGACCTTATTTAATTATTAGTATTCTTAATTGGGTAAGATATATTATTATGTACGTGATTAGTGTGTATCATTTGACCAAACTACTTGCAACATAATGAAGTGGGCTCAAATCAAAGCTACGTCTTTTGCAACTTGCAAGTTGACATTAATTTGGGTACTTGACAAAGTCTTTCAATGCTTACAAAACACAATTTAGATTTTTAATCAAACTTATACACTTTATATCGATAAGGGGTCGTCGAGAGTAGTTTTCAGAAGTGCTCGTGAATCACATGGATTTTTTCTACGTGATATAAAATTGTATCAGAATTCTTGATTTTCGTAATATTCACTTTCTCTAAAGGTTTGCGATAAATTAAGTTTTTTATGGTTTCAGTAAAATACACCCGATAATTAATAATTATGGTTCCGCTAATATTTTTATTACACAAATTATAGTATTGTTTTCAACAACTTATCAACTAACCTTTTTTAATGTATATTACTAAGGTGTTTTTTAATGTATACTACTTGTAACAAGGTTCCCTTTTTAGCATTTTTTTATTTAAGCAAAAAAACCAACTTGTTTTTAATGAAAAACTAGCCTTACTATTGTTTGTACTGTCACTTAAGGTTGAGTTTAAAAAGATGTTTTGATGGTAAATAAATTGAGTATTAAAATGATAATAATCACAAGTTATTAGTGCTTATTAGTTGGTGATAAAAAGGTGTACATAATGAAAACTTTACAACAAAGTAAACCTTAAATTATGAAAAGTTAATCCACAATGCACGAGTAATTAGTGTTTTATAAACTTTATATATATGGATGAGTGTGCATATATTATATTGATTGATTATTAAAAATAAAACCATGTGTATAATCTAACATATAAATAAACACCTACACATGCATTATTGCACATCACCCGACCAAAATATATGTTACATTTTTATTATTTCATAACGACTTATGACAACAATTAACATCATTTGAAAACCTACCAATAATGATTAAAATTGGTCAAAAGGAAACTACTCTTTAATTTTCGAATTTGGAGATATCAAACTAACAAAAAAAATAAAAAATAAAAAAATGAGTATTGCATTCGACCACAACGTTTGTTATTAAACTTAAACGATATAACTTATAATAACGGTAACATACATATCAAGGTTGCAAAAATCACAAATCGGTAATTGGTCAGTCAATTTTTTTGTAGCTTGTAATTGGTTTCGGCGGGTTTAATCGGATTAACATCTCCGGCAAGTTTTGGGTTCCCCTGACAAGATATTATCCAAATAACAACTTGTAATAGATATAAACAGCAACTTTAAGTGATTAAAACAAGTTTACAACGAGTTTTGGGTATTTAAGGCAAGATTTGCAGGTTTCCGACAAGTTTGACCAATGTTGACCGTCGTTGACCAGGCTTACGGTCGTTGATTAGGGTTGACCGATTTGTTTGATCGATTTACATAAATCTAAAAGGTTGGTGGCCGACTAACGCCGCTAGAAGGCAATTAATCGGCATTGTAAGCCTTTTTAACAATACTGATACGATATAGTTATAGTTCGTTGTTGCTCTAATTATAAGCAATAGCGTGTCTAAAACAATATAAAGACTTTAACGAGATTATAAATTTTTGGATTCGAGCTACTTATAACTTTTATCCTAGTTATCAGTAATTTGATCTCGTTATTAAGTTCACTTGTTTGAAATATCCTTGGGCGTGTTACAGAAAACCGACTCAGCGTCTCTCTACACCTATTACATCGAATCGAATTATTAATAGCTAGTGTACTGCNTTTTTTTTTTTAAAAAAAAAAAAAAAAAAAAAAAAAAAAAAAAAAAAAAAAAAAAAAAAAAAAAAAAAAAAAAAAAAAAAGCAACAACTAGTGTACTATCTCATTAATCATTTGGACAAGAGGTTTTATGAAAATAGCACATTGATTGTCACTTGGTAGTAGCACTCAATCATAGTCAAAGGAGGAGGGTAGGAATTTAATAGACAATTTATTTCAATAATTTATTTAAATAATTCTTACACATGAAACATTTAATTGAAAATTGACATGTCAATGGTCTGATATAGTGATTTTAACAGATTTAAAGTCAATAAGTATAAGGAGTATTTTCTTGTTCATATTTGTTGGTATAACGGATAGCTAGATACAGTAATAAATATGAATTATACACTCTTAGGATCTTACACTTTATCTTAAATGGTATGTCGTGAAATTACAAACGCTCACTTATTGTACTTCATTGTTTATTTCATGTGACCAAAAGGAGACAATAAATATTCATGAGAAAAGTTTAACATAAATCATAAATTACTTTAAATATTCAATAAAGAGTCATAGCTATTTGTTTTTTCATCAACTAAAAAAACTAACTTTGATTCTCTGTTTTAAAAGTCACGTATCTCACAAACTATTAACGTTATGTTAAACAAATCACATGTGAATTTTCAGGATGTAAATTTCAGGAAAAAAAATTTGAAAAAAAGTTCGCCAAAGGTATATCGAAATATCCGTTTACTCAAAGATAAATAAAATTTCAAAATAATTTATTATAAGAAAAAGGTCGATTTTATTTATTTATTTATTTGAAAAAATAAACTGCTAATATTTATTTATTAGGTCGAATTTGTGATTTATGTTGATCTAATCTATAATATTTATACATGGACACATCCTGTCATACACATAACACCATGTATATGTGCATGACCTGATTCTTAAAGGTTGGGTATTGCTTATTATGTTATGAGCCTACTTGATTAGTTCAAAACTAATAGTTCAAAACTATTTTGTTCTAATTCGTCTATTCACAACTGGTCTTAAGCAACGTTTTCATTTACTACTGAGATCCTAAGTCCTTAAGTAGCCCCTTTTAGCCACCGACATGCTTCGAGATTGCTATATCATTCTAAAATTCTTCCTACTTATCTTCTTAACCGCATAAGAAAATGACATGTGGATTCCATTTATTTTCTCTCATCGTCTCATGCACTTTACATATGATATTACATCATTTAAGTAGTAGCATAAGTATTGTAAATGGCAAGAAAATATAAGAAGATTTATCGTTATTATTATTATTATTATTATTATTATTATTTTTGAACGACGAAATTTTATCAAGCTAGCAAAGAGCTAGAACAGAACAAAATTACATACTAGAAACAAAAATAGTTGGGTTTTTAAGCCAACCGACACAACTTAAGTTTTTCAATCTACCTATACTATTGACCCAACTAAATAAGTTCATAACAAGGTTATCAAAAATCATATTTTTGCCGCTTAAAAAAGGGAAAAATGTCTAAAAATACATTCAACTTGCCACTTATTACTATTGTATGCTATGAACTTTTTTTTTTCCTATTGTATGCACAAACTTTCTTAATCACCCTATTGTAACAATATTACGGGTTTTTATTCTATTAATTACACCGTAATTAGTGTGATTAAGTATTGCCACGTCATCAAAAACCCGTAATATTGTTACAATAGGGTGATTAAGAAAGTTTGTGCATACAATAGGAAAAAAAAAAGTTCATAGCATACAATAGTAATAAGTGGCAAGTTGAATGTATTTTTAAACATTTTTCCCCTTAAAAAAAGCATGAACCCCACACTATGACACATGCCACCAATATAAGTGTAACTTTGTATATTGTATATTCCATCAAATACAATTAGTACTAATAGGGACAATATTAGAAGAATATGGGAAACATTCTTTATAGGGTGGTTACAGGCGACAAAGTAAGACGACAAAAAGACAAGTGCAAGTAAGACCAAATTTATGTCTCTGCAATGGCTTTTATATCGTATCTACCCTTCTGTAGGTACATTTATATCCTTCCATTATATGCATCTTGGTTACATATATCTCAAGTGATAACACCAACGTTCCATCAAATTTATAAAATAAAATAGTAACTATATCTTTGCATGAGTCGAATGTTCAACAAAATCGACACTTAAGCCGCAAGAGCAAGGTATAAAAAAAAAAAGAGAGATACTAAGACGTAGTCAGTTACACTCCTACCAGAGAGAAGAAAAACTGCTTCACATGATTGTCCAATTTATATACATAATCTCATTACTTATGTCGCATATGAAATTCAATCACGTAATAATACGTTTATATACCAACATACGATCAAATTGCATCACATAAGTTGTCCAAAGCGACTAAGAAAATTAAGGCTCCTTTCGTGAATTTGTTCATTTCTATTTTTCGGGTAACCATGAGCTTACCGCCACACACACAAAAAGCAGGTAAAATCCTTCCTTTACGAGGAAGTTGGTGTTACCATCAGGATTTAAACTTTAAACCTCTCATATTTTAGTGATGATAGTTAGAAGCTGACTAGTACACTTGGCCACCATTCATTGTTATCAGGGGAGGCCCGGAGGGGGTGCAAACCCGATTCCCGCACAGGGCACGTTTTCGAATGGGGCACAAATTTTTGGAAATTTTTTAATATATATTATATATATAAACTGTGAAGAGCTCAACCAATTTGCTATGAAGAAGTTAACTATTATGGTATGTATTTTTACTACTATGATTTTGTTATGGATATAATTAATTGTTATAACATTAGTTATCATTTATAAAAAAAGAAAATTTGCTAGGAGTTAGGGGCATTTTTTTCTTGGCTCGCACTGGGTACTCAAATTCTCAGGGCCGCCACTGATTGTTATGTTAACTCAAGTTGATCACTTATTAGTTAACTTATGGCACATTTGGTAGAGAGAAATTCAAAGAGATTAAATGAATCTGAGAATATAAATAAAATGAAACCAGTAAAGAATTTTGATTATATAAAACATACATGTAAATCTGTTTGCAACTAAAAAACACATCATAAAAGAAATATTACAAAATTGTCATTTCTCTCATTTCTCAACCAAAAATAGTGGAAATGAAACTTTATATTTTGCACTACCAATTCTTCACATTTTTATTTCTATAAGCTACCAAACAAAGGAATTTGTCAATTTGATCCGTTTCTATTTCTTCATTTTCATTTCCCTCTACCAAACATCCTCTCAGTTAAAGTTACAACAATGTAATCAGTAATTAGTTTGTACGTGAACACAGATACATGATGTTGATAAAAACTAAGGAAAACAAGTATATATGAAAACACAATTATGATTTTATCCATTTTAGCAACAAAAAGAAAGAACTTTGGAATTGGGTAAAGCTGTTGGAAGTTGGGTAGGAAGAGAAGTCACTTGCTAAACCTTTGCCTTTTACCTTTGTTTGGTCAAAGACAGTTTTGTGATTTGTTTGTTTCAAATATGTTGGAGTGTTGATCTTAGTGGACCAACAATATCACAATTCTTTTTTCATAAAAGTGAAACTTTAACAACATCAAATAGCATGGTTAGAGAAAATGTTGTGGATGAGTTTTATATCAAAATGTCATTTAAATAAATTTATAAGAGAAACTTATAAGAATGAAATATTGGTAGTATGTTACTCTACAAAAGTTGAAGAATTAAATGTAGATGATGAGTATTAAAATGAGAAGGGGCCAACTATTGGGCTTAAGCCTTTGGCATAAGCAAAAATGAGAAGATAGCTATTGGGTTTAGGCCCAATAGTTTGGGCTAAAGTGATGAGCATCATTTATGTTCAGGCCCTATCATCTGTATTTATATTTCTTCACTTCAAGAGCAATAAGCCAATAACAACATATAACTTAAGTTATCAAAGCTGTGCCTAACTGCTTATCTTTAGATTTTGACACAAGTGCTCATCTTATAAGCATTTTTGTCTAAACTTTGCCTAGCTACTTGCGAACCTAAATATGTACAATCATAATTTACACATTGAGCACTCTAAAAAGGCTTAGCGACGGCATAATAAGTTTCTAAACGACCTAGGGCCAAAACAAGTATCATGATAATATAATACTTTAACGTTCATGACCCAAAAACGTAAATCTTTTAGCGATTTGTAAATTTATCACAGACGATTCCAGATGAGCAAACGCTTAGAAAATTTCACAGGTTCTTATATACAAATGCTTAAAAATGTATTCTTAAAGCAATAAGAATCTATAGTTCCATACTTCCATGTAACAAATCTTTCTTTCACCAACTCTATATATATATAACTCTTGCATTATCTCTTTCTTTCCAATGTAAACAAAAATCTTTTACATAATAGTTAAGTATTTTTTTATGTAGATCTTTTTTAACCTTATGTCCTAATATTGTATCCCACATTGGTTGAAGAAGAAAATTGTTGGTTACTAATATACAATAGAGTACCTTAATTTCACGTTGTCAAAATGGTAGAGTGTTTTCAGATGTATCTACTCCTTGCATGTTAAAAAATATATGCGAGGAAGAAAGTATGTCTAAAAACTTATATCAACTCGACTTTTTTTTTTCTTCTACCGTAAAAATTATTTTGGTGGCGAACATTATAAGTTCTGATTTCATAATATTTTAGAAGTCAATTAAGAAAGAATGTGAGAAACAGTTTAATTGCTCAATTTTGTTTTGATCACTAAATATTGCCAATGAATGAATAAAACATTGATGTAATCTCATAGAAATGTTTTTGATCGCCACACATAGAAATGGAAGTGAAGAAAATTAACCATTGATGTAATCTCATACATGGTTTCTCAGTTTCTGTTTGTGAAACTTTTCATAAATGAAAACATCACCTTTCTATTATATATCTATGTAAGACGGTTAGAGCTCGTTTAGGTAACAAATAATTGCTACTTATGGTTTTACCACAATGTGTTTCATCGTTAATAATTGTAAACGCAACTTAATTACAAAACGTATTTCATCAAGCTCATACATGAGTCTGTTTTTAAACCTTCTCACAGAACATAAACTATCATTTTAACATAATAAGATTCTAGCCTAGGACCAAATACACCAAACAACTGAAAACGTTATTCATTCAGCTGAATATCCATTTCTACTTGAATATTTCATCATTTAGAGCAATAGCAGCTCTCAAGTTTTTGATATTTTGGTTGCTTGGCAGGTCAAGATATAAGATCATTAAGTGTGGATTATAGATCATTCCCAATTTAATTACAGCATACCAAACGCTACGTTATATTATCTATTCTTTCCATGTTTATGCTAAAATAATTTACCATTTTTTGTTTAATGGATACCTTTTCTGACATTCTTTTCTTTTATTTTATCCCACATAGATTGGAGAAAGAAATTGTTAGTGACTAATATACCATAATGTATGCGAGTGATATGTGTCTAGAATAATATGAAGTTTTCAGGGTGATCATCATCCGACGAGTTAAGAAAACGTAATTTGTTGGTTTGTGATAACTTGAAAACTCATATGAACTCTTAACAATTTTTTAAATCTTTTCTTTACCGTAAAACATGTTTTTGTGGAAATTAATTTTTATCTTTAATTTCACACAGGTTAATTAGAATGCTAAAAGGATAACCGTGAATGTTTCTAGTACTAACTCCACGTATTTTTATCTTTGAACTATCTTTCTTTTCATCTAGTGCCATGTGTATTTTCGTGCAGTGGCGGAATCGGGGGTCTGGTGGTCTCGCGGTGTCATAGGACTTTCATAGAGTTTGGTTTAATAAACTTCGTTTTTATTAAACTCAATCGTTCTAACACTTGATGAGTAGAAAACTCGTTGTTAATTAATCAACTGTTTGTAAATTTAGTCATTCCATTCTATTTATTTTTTTTCATCTTATGAATTTGACTAAACACTGTAAGAGTATAATCTAAACCAATGAAATAATAACCTTTTCACTTACAACGATTCTTGTATAACGCTATACAGGAGAGCGACGACCAAAACTCCGAAATATGGAAATTTGAAGTAGAAGATGTAATTGGCGGTTGTATACATTCCAAAAACTACATATGTGTTACTGTATAAAACACTGTAATGTTCTACATCTTTTACCTGTTTGACCATTTTCGACATTGATCTTGAAAATATCTTACTTATTCTACAAAAAAACTCAATTTCAGGATGCCAGTATTGTAATGAAGTGTGTCCAATTATGAAATGCTCCTCAAATTGCATTTAACCTGAATCAGCAGGTGGGCTTTCCATAGATCCAAGAACCTATATTAATGTTTCCTTCATTTGTTATGTATGTGCACAGTAATTCTTCATAGCAATATCTACGGTCCACCAACTTTCATATCAGTAATGCCCACTGTGAGAGTATGCATATGCAAACGTCCTTTCCACACACCAAAAGTATCTATTTTGGCCTAGTATATACTTTACCTAGGATTTTAAAAGACCAATGCTCACGCTTTATGCAATCTATGCAAACATCTAAAAGACCAAGGCTTAAGCTTTGGCGAACAAATAAAAAATAGCTAATGTCGTTGTTATATATGCTTATAAATATTTTAAACAAACTCCATATGAATAAAACTCGTATATAAATGATTGCCTAGCTGTTTTATAAAAAGATGTTGAAACAAACGAAACAAGTATCGAAATACATAAAATACTTTAACATCCTTGAACCAGAAAGGTAATGCATTCAAGTATATATTGATCTACAAAATCGATAAGTAAATGCTTATCTTATAAAAATCACAAACTTTTAATACAACGCTTAAACATTTTCGGTCTTTCATTTTAAGAGCTAATGACAACATATTATTTACCAAATTTTTATAGAAATATCAATTAATCCCACATAGGTTGAAGAAATATGTTGTTGGTTAGTAATATACACTAGTGTATGTGGGTTATTCATCTTTGTTTCTTTACTCTAAAACATGTTTAATTTTACATAGGTCCATACTAAACGATGCTCTATATTCCCAAATATTTTCTACAAATATTTACAAGGTCTTGTTGGAGTTGAGTATGCGTTCCTTGGTCGCATATTTCTCTTGCTATGCAACGTTGGGTATCACATCTGTCGACCCACTTGTCTCGTCTAAAACGTGGTGACGGATCCATCCACATTTCGTCATAATCACGTAGTGCAAACTTTTGATCTTTTAAAATCATGTTATGCAAAATAATACAAGTATACATGATTATACGTATCTTGACAATTTCCTGTTCCATAACTCCATAAGGTCTTGTTGAGGGTGTTTGTGATTTTTTTTTCTTTTTTTAATTCTAACAGCTAGTGCCACTCAAAAGGGGTGTTTATGATTTTTTTTTTATTTTTTATTTTATTTTTTATTTTTTTTATTTATTATTATTATTATTATTATTATTAATTTATGAACGATAATGCATTGTCATGGCTATAACTTGGCACGTTAACGCCACTCCTCGATATGGATAACTCACTTTGACGCGGCGAGGTTAAGGCTTAACATGGGAGATTAGGTCATTGTACCGAATGCTCTAAGGTGGGATGCTTATATGATGAATAAATATTAAGAAAGATAATTGGTGGGGGCAAATATGTAATAAGAAAGAACAAATATGTTCTTTATTAGTTAAACTAAACTAAAGTACAATGTTGACCGACAGTTTCATGCATCATCTCCTTATTCAATGGCGTTAATGGGTAGGGGGCGCCCGACCCCCCGATTTTTTTTTTTTTTTTTTTTTTTTTTTTTTTTTTTTTTTTTTTTTTTGCGATGTAGGGGTGTATAGTTTTCGACTTTTCGTGTAGAAAAATTTTGATATATTCGGTTTCGACCCCCCCATTTTAATTGTGAATTTTTTTATATATATATTAAGCAATAGAATTGATCCATTACATTTTACATAAGCCTATCTACCCAATAACCCAAACTAAAATACATTACATAATTTCTATATAACCCACTAAAAGAAAAAATAAAATAAAACCGGCCCACAAAAAGAAAAAAAAAAATAGAACTGGAACATTGAACCAACACAAACAATAACAATTAACAAAGTAACTCTAACTTTTTCAATCAATCGAACCAGGTACCAACCGTTTGTCTCCTTTTTAATGTTTAGTTATCTTGGACAAATGTTTAGTTTTTTAGTGATTGAAACTTTTTTTTATATAATAATAATATTTAATTTTTGACCCGGCACAAACATATTAATTAGATCCCGACCCACTAAAAATTTTCAAGTTCGCCACTGTCCTTATTCGATACAACAAACTTACCTTTTTTCTGTTCAAACAATGTTGTATAAATTATAAATAATCCCATCATACATACAGATTCAAATAATTGAAGATCGACTTTGGTATCGACCATGAAGCTTTCTGAGGTATGATTTGCTTTTTTTGTTTTGTTTTATGGGTTACCATGGTTTTCAGTTATGATGCTTTAAGGTTAAGTGCTTATTAGAACCCTTTTAAGATTATGCTTTTTGGTTCAAATCAGTTTACCTTTTTGGATTGTTCAATTGGCTTATTAGATTTTTTGAGTTTTTGGATTGCTCTGTTTTGTGTGTTTTTTTAGTTTATATGCTAAAAAATAGACCTTTTTCCTGGTTCTTCTATAAAAGCAATAAGCTATTTGAGTGTTTAGATTGTTCAGTTGGCTTATGTCAAGCACTCTTTTGTGTATTAGTTTTATAATCAGTAAGCTTTTTGAGTGCTTGGGATCTTGTAATTACACATGGTTTTGTATTAATAAATTAACCTCTAAATATTATTGTTTAGATGGAGCAAATTTCCAGTGATCGATTCCCTCCCTTGTCTTCCAAATATCCGTGGTTGATTGCCCAGAACATACAAGACGACGAAAAGCAAGATCAGTTCGTCTTCTGCACCATAGACAACGAGTTGCCACATTATCGATGTCGAATCCCTGAGTTGCTTGGGAAACGCATCCGGGGATTTTTTCATGGCTGGGTGATTCTTTCCAACCATCCATACAACAATATATGGTCTCTTTGGAACCATGTGACTTCTAAGATCATAAGTCTCCCCACCTTGGTTTTGGAAGATGGCGAATATGGGTCTATCCACCAGTGTTGTTTGTCAGCCCCTCCTGTTGATCCGAGCTCAATTCTTTTGTTAACAACAACCAATAAGTCTTCCTTCTTATTTTGTCCGGTAGATAGTAAGCGGGAGGATTTTAGATGGACCGAGATGTCGTATGCCCAGCAGCTCAAGAGACTAACTAATGGTAAATTACTAGANGTTAGTCTAACTTATTGCAATGGTAAAGTATATGCCCTAAGTACCGATGGTACTTTTGAGGATTTTGTCATACATCTTGACATTGTTGTTAAGTACAATGAAGTTGTGATAAATCTTATGCTATTTAGCATTTGCCCTTCTGGCCCTGTTGACTCCTATCGTACTGAAAGAGACATTCAGTATTTGAAAGGATCTTCTACCGAACTGTTCTACATTGAGATGACTTTTTGGGAGGAAACTGAGCATACAGAGAATAAACCTTCTGATGTGTATTTGTATAAAGCAGACACGACTTGTATAAATTGGGAAGAAAGGGAATTATGCTTCAAAGACTGGGATATAACTAATAAGAATATTAGGTGTGACGACTCGAGTAGTGAAGACGCGAGTAGTGAAGACTCGAACACGAGGAGTGACGACTTGGACAGGGGTAGTGAAATTTGGAAAACGTATTATAAAAAAAAAATGGACATGAGTCTTGAAGTATGGAAAGTAATTGATGACCTCAAAGACGGTATTTTTTATATGGATCTTGCCCGTGATTACTCTGTTTTTTATAGCCCAGTAGTTGCCTCACAGTTAGGAGGTTATCTACACATGCGTGGTGAAATGGGCAAAACAATATACTCATACAATGTCAGAGATAATACAATCTCGCTATCTTGTATACCCTCTCCTATTCTGCCGACAAGCCATGTGTCAATGTGGGAATGCAGGTATTGTCTTTCAATTTATTTGTGTTTGTTTCTCATATGTCTTTTATTATGGTTCTCTTTTATGCATAATAATACCGTATTATGCGTTTCCATTGTCCCATTTTTGTCAGTTTATTTTAATTTTCGGTACATCTGAGTGATTAAAAGATGTTGTCGATCGGTCTAGTAAGCGGTATCATATATGTTTTCAAAAAATTTATAAATATAACATTTTCTTTACATGTATACAAAATGACCCAAATGGGACACAAACTATCTTTAAATTACTACAACGGATTTATGGAATGGTAAGTTGGTATTATATTCAAAAAAGGGAGGGGGAAAAAAACACGGTTTATATAATAGGGAGGTTGTTTGATGCAGGTTAGAAGATGATCATGAAGAAGCCAAATGCATTGTTGATTATAAAGAAAAGATGGAAAACAACAATCACATATTCTTAAGATCGGGTTCCAATAGTGGAATTGAATTTAAAAATTCGCACCTTCTCAATATTCCGTTTGATCTTTTGAAGATGATTATGGAGCTTTGCGTTGGTGTGGAATACATGAACTTTCGTGCTACATGCAAGCAATGTCTTTTAGCAGCACCTTTGATCAAATGGAGCAACGAGACATCATTAAGGAGATTACAAACACATTCACCTGTTTCACCTTGGTTAATGGTGGTAGACACAAGAAGAGGCATTATCACTTTCACAGATCCTTTGTTGGGTGACAACTATTATCTGAAAAACTCCAAAGTATTATGTGACGAACATGACAGACTATGTTATTCAAGGTTTGGCTGGTTATTGTTTTGGAAGGGAGACTTGAATAGCTTAGTTTTCTTTAACCCTCTCACAAATGACCTTCGGGATCTTCCAGCAACGGTAGATGATTTAGAAAGCTTATGCTTTTCAGCACCACCAACTTCCCTTGATTGTATGGTTGTTGGGTTTACAACAGAGTGTGTTTACATCCTCCATGTGAATCAGGATGAGACGTGGCGTGAACTTCGTTTTGGCACTGATCCATTACCACCTGTTTGTTTTTCAGATTTTTATGGTCGCAATGTTTATATCTCTTGTGAACGAGGAGAACTTTGTGTTATAAATAATATTGGGGAAAAAGGTCACTCTTGGGGACCTGTTGAAGCCGAAGCTCCTAAAGGTTCTTGTAGATCCACGAAACAATATTTCATAACGAACTGTGATCAACATACTTTACTGGTTACTGTTGGCGAATTTGGAGAAGCTGTTGAGGTATTCAAGCTCAATGACTCCGAAGAAAAATGGGAAAAAATAGATAGTTTAGGTAAGCACACTGTCTATATTTGTGGCACAGCATGGTTCTGTATTGAAGCCAAAGAACCAAAAATGGAGAATAAGATTTTCTTTCCGCGACTACATACCAAGAACAAGAGAGTTGTGTTTTATTCACTTGACACATGCAGGTACCACACATTTGATGCCCAAAACTTTCCAAAAGAACGTCTAGAGGATTCCTTTGGAACCACGCATCATCTCTCCCTTAATGTTTGGATTGAACCAAGTTGGTCATAGTTGACACAATAATCATGTTTGTAAACAGGTTAAAAATGTTAGTTGCGTCTTTTTATTTATTCATCTATAAACTGTTTGAGCCACGTTGATGGTTTTTATTGTTTGTGTCATAAATGTTTGTTATCGACTAATTATGACAGTTATTTTTTCTTGGGTTATTTTATAAGTTCCAGATTCCTGTTATTTCAGCCTTTGATCTCATTGTCCTTATTATATATGTTCTATTTTCATATTTGGCAGGGTGTGTTAGTAGTAGTCGACAACTCCACACCCGCAGGTGCAACACCCAATTTTACCTAATATATTCTTTATAGGGCAATTTTAGTACTCATAAAGGTTAGAAGGTTTTGAAGCTATTTCAAGTGACGTAGAATGAGATTTGATATAATGTAGGGGTATTCGTGACTGTTATCACATTAGCACTATTTGTGCTAAACTGTATATCAATTGTTGATGAATTACGGCTGAATGCGATTTGATGAAATCTGAACTGATTAGTGACGCAGAAGACATATGTATGTATTGGATTAAGTGTTTGATTAACGAGTATTTGCGGCTGTATAATAATGTTGTTGATAGATATTTTATTTGTACTTGAAGCTGTTATTGTGTTATTGAGCTGTATTATGAATTTAGTTTTTTGACCTAAGGTTAGAATCTGATGTAAATCAAATTAGGTTTTAGGTAAATGTAGGCAAATTAATGAAATAATGATTGAATTAAGTTAAACCGCGGTGTAGCTGATAGTTTTTGATGAACTATTGTGGAATATTCTTCTGTCGGAATGTGAGCTATCTAGTTATGTAGAATGCGATTTGATATAAGGTAGAGGTATATTCGTCAATGTGTATATTTATTGAATGTCTGAATGTTATCGTATCAGGCATCAGCACTGTCTGTGCTAACTGTATATTCATTGCTGACGGTATAAGTTGTATTTGAAGATATTATTGTGTTATTGAGCTGTTTAATGAAATTAAATTTGGACCTAAGCTAGAATAAATTTAATGCTAGCGAATGAAGGTAACTGGTCAAGCTTTCATTGACGTCGCGATGATAGTTTTTGACAAATTGTTGCGGACTATGGTTTGTTAGAATGTGGAATAATTAGTGACACAGAACAGCGAAGTGGTTAGATTTATGTAAATTTAGGCAAATTTGTGAAATGAAGACTGATTGAAGTTTAACTGCGGTCTAGCGATAGTTTTTGATGAATTGCAGTGGATTATGTTTCGTTTGAATGTGAATTATTTAGTTATGCAGAATGAGAGTAGATATAAAATAGAAGTATATTCCTCGGCATATCTATATGTATTGAATGTTTGATTTATTGTTATTCAATCGGACTATCGGTACAAGGAGAGTAGTTCTGGTTTATTTCTATTGAGATAAATGGGATAGTTGATTAGGTACGGTGCTGAATTTGATGTGTTGATACATTTGAATTGTTTCTGATGCAACGTAAGATTTGATGTAAACTATATATAAGGCATCATTGATGTATATCTTACTTGTTTTTGAGCTAGTAGTAGTTTACTAACTCAGTATTTAACTTGGCTGATGTTTATGATACTGAGAGTAGAAAGATGGTTTAGAGTGGCACAGAGGTGTTGCGACTTGCGACTTATAGTCTGAGTGAACTGCGTCTTGCTACAGTTAAGTCAAAGTAGCTTTTTGAAGAATTGGTATTTGGAAGTTTTATATATTTCAAGAGTATCGAGTGCATAATAAGTTCGTAGTGAAAGGTTGCCTTTTTGAAGAATTGGTATTTGGAAGTTTTATATATTTCAAGGATGATATGAAAAGAAAAGTAGTCAGTTCCACTCTTCCACTTGGTACATATTATTGTAAATTATAAATGTTTACTGATAGAAATTAGTGCATATGAGATTGGGTGTGCTTGCCTTCTCTATTTTGAAACTTCTATATACTCTCAGGGTAAAGACCGGCATCCATATCCAGTTGGATATGTAGCTCATCGGAACAATAATGGGAATACATATAAGATGGCAATCATTGAGGGGCTTAAAGGACCTGAATTTGTGGTGCGTGGATAACTCAATATTCCTTTTAAGCTTTTAAGATTTTTGGTTGCACTCATTACTGCAAAAAAAA